>JBBPBX010115414.1:0-10214 GCA_038048925.1 Garcialebias charrua
GTGTGTGCGTGCGTGCGTGCGTGCGTGCGTGTGGGGGTGTGCATGCGTGCGTGCGTGTGTGTGTGTGAGGCAGTAAAGTGTGTAAAGAGTCAGGGACTCACTACAATCCAGACTCCAAGGAACCAAAACAGCAGCTAACATTTTTCACAGGTTGACGTTTGTCCCTGAAAGCAGCACTTTGAGCCCAAAACACTGAGATACCATCAGAACGCACGTTTGATTTACGGTGAGGTGGTTCTTCACCAGAGTACAGTACCGTATCGAGAGGGAGGGACAGAAACTTGGAACCTTGGCACAGAATGTGCCGGTCGGCACGAGGAGGTGGAAGGATGAGAAACTAGGCCAGCGTAATTCTGTGGAATGTCCACCCCGTAAAAAAAAAACACAACCAAAAACAGCAGAAAACAACCAAAAAAACCCCCAAAAGAACAACAAACACAGCCGAAAACAGCCATCCATTATCTTTTACCTGCTTCTTCCATTTTGGGTCACGGGGGTCGCTGGTACCCATGTCCAGCAGTCTGTGCGAGGAGCGGGGTACACCCTGACAGGTCGCAAGTCCATCACAGGGCCACATAGAAACAAACAAGACAAACAACCATTCACTCGCTCACTCACACCTAGGGACAATTTAGAGTTACCAATCGGTCTAACAAGCATGTTTTTGGTCTGTGGGAGGAAACCCACACGTGCAAGGAGAGAACATGCAAACTCCAACCAGAAAGGCCCCCAGACCAGGATTTGAACCGGGGACCTGCTCACTGTGAGGCAGCAGCTCTACCAGTTGTGCCCCCCAAAACAACCAAAAACAACCAAAACAGCCAAAACAATCACAAACAAACAAAAACAACCACAAACATCCAAAAGTAGCCAAAAATGACCAAAAACTGCCAAAACAATAAAAAACAGCCAAAAGCAACCAAAAATAGCCAAAACACCAAAAGCAACCAAAACCACCAAAAACAGCCCAAACAACCACAAAAAAACAGCCAAAACAACCAAAAACAGCCAAAACAGCCAACAACAATAAACAGCTAAAACAGCCAAGAACAGTCAAAAACAGCCAAAAACAAGCATAAAAAACAACTAAAACAGCCAAAAACAAGCAAAACAGCAAAAAAAGAAAAAGAAACAGCCAAAAACAACCAAAAACATCCAAAACAACCAAAAACAGTCCAAACAGCTAAAATAGCCAAAAACAGTCAAAGGCAGCCAAAAACAAGCAAAAAAAAAAAAGAAGCTAAAAACAGCCTAAACCAAACAAAAACATACCAAAACAATCAAAAACAGTGTTCCCTTACAGGAAAAACTTGGAAAGATGTTTGATGCAGATCTGTCAGCTTTAACATGTCAGAACCTCAACACAACACTTTGGACACTTTCTAACTTTCATAGGAGGGGAAGACGTTAGAAGTTAATCATCTACTGTATATGCATGCCTTTGTTTGTATGGCTGTTAGCAAAATATCTCATGAAACACCCATCCATTATCTTTTACCCACTTCTTCCTTTTTGGGTCACATGGGTCACTGGTGCCCATATCCATCAGTCACTGTGTGAGAGGTGGGGGACACCTGGACAGGTCTCCAGTCCATCACAGGGACACATAGAGACAAACAAGACTAACAACCCTCTGATCCAGTTATTTGTGAACGTTGGTTACGTACTGTAACCCCAGATTATATGAATGCAGGCGGAGCCCTTTAAGCCACGCCCTAGTGGTTTACCCCTGCGCTTCGCGCCAATCACTGAAGACTTCTAGTCCACGCCCACCTGCCGTGGGCCCCGCCTCGGTCTGCTATATATTCTGTTGCTGACCGAGAATCGGCTCCCAATAAGGTAAAAAAAAATTCACCAAAGAGCCAGGGAGGCCCGGGGCTTAAAGGGCTCTGCCTGCATTCATATAATCTGGGGTTACAGTACGTAACCAACGTTATATTTCATGCAGGCTGTCGCCCTTTAAGCCACGCCCTAGTGGGTTAAAGGCGAAGCAGGATATGGTCCATGCCTCACTGGGTCTGACTGGAACCAACAACCTGGCAACCGCCACCCTTACTGAAGGTACTAGCAGGTGCGCAACCTGATACTGATGGTGAAAAACAACATCAGTAGAAAAACAGAGTCAGAAGCAGGAACCACACGTTCGACTGACTCAGCTGTACGGTGTCGCCCATCAATAAAGACAGAAACGACTGTGTCATTTAATCAATAGTTTCATTGATAATGAAAGTTTTTACTCCGTTGCAACCTTGAGGACAGAAATGTCAAGGAGGAGCTGGAGACATCTCGCAGATAAAAACGGATAAATGGAGTTACTGACGACCAGGAAGCTGCAGAGCAGATATCCTGTACCGACAGACCGTTGACCAAGGCAGTGGAAGCCGCCATTCCTCGAGTGGAATGAGCTTTAATGCCCTCGGGAGGCTGCAGCCCAGCAGAACTGTAAGCCTGGGAGATGGCCTCACACAACCAATGCGACAACCGCTGAGGGGTCAAAGGTTGACCCTGAGAGCCTTCTCTGAAATGTACAAAGAGCTTATCAGATTTACGTATTGCAGCTGTGCGTCCTACATAACATCTGAGAGCTCGAACCGGGCAAGCAAGTGAAGTTGCTCCTCCTCTGGTTTAGAGTGAGAAGGAAAGCAAAACCAGTCCAGTGTGATGATTCTGGACTTGAATGAAGACGTTATGACCTTAGGCGTGAATGCTGGAATAGGCCTAAGTTCAGCAGAACTCCCATCTCCTTGTATTTTTAAGAAGGAAGGAGAAACTGACAGTCCAGAAAGGTCACTTATTCTTTCAGCTGACGTAAGAGCCAACAACAGAGCCGTTTTAAATGACAGGAACTTTAGTGGAACCTCATTCAGAGGCTCAAAAGGATCCTTAGTTAGTGCGTTCAACATAGTAACCAGGTCCCATAGAGGAGCCAAGGACCGTGAAAACTGGCCTAAGACGGAGAACACCCCTCAAAAAACGTTTCATTAGGGGATGATTAAACACGGTTCTATCATTAAACCCCTCATGGCATGATGAAATTGCTGTAGCATATGTTAATGGTGCTGAAAGCCAAATTTCTGTCTAGCAATAGTTGTAAGAAAGACAAAATTGGACCCAAGTGACATGAACATGGGTCCAGATGTGTGTCCACGCACCAGTGCTGAAAAGCAGCCCACTTTGAAGTGTAAACAGTTATTGTAGACTGGGCATGTGAGCCCTGAATGGTTCCAATGACATCTTTAGAAAACCAAGGTTTTCTAGACGCTGTCGTTCAGCATCCAAGCCCACAGATGCTGGCCTAATACCGGAGAGGCTCCTTATTGCACCCCCTGCCTGCAGTAGAGCATCGTCTCTCCAAGGAGGTCTCCAGGAGCGGCCTGTCAGCTGCTGCAGGACGGAAACCATGGTGTGTTCACGCGCTCTGGAGCGATCAGAACGACTGATACTCCCTCCTCTCACACTCTTTCCAGCAGTGTTGATAGCAGAGGAACTGGAGGGAAGCATAACTCAATACCCTCGGCCACGGATTGTGAGCAAAGCGTCCATCCCCAAGGGGGGGGGGGGGGGACTCAGGGAGAACAGGGTGCACTGTGATTTCTCTTGCGTCACAGACAAATCACTTCCCCCCCGAACCTGGTCCAGATTTTAGGCACCAGGTCCGGGTGTAACGTCCGATCTCTGTCCAGAGGCCCCCCTCTCGACATGATGTCGGCACCTCTGTTTAGCACACCTGGGATGTAAACAGTCCTCAGTGATCTGAGGTGAACGTTTGCCCAGCAGAGCAGCTCCCTGGCTGTTTTCAACAGCTGGGCTGAGCGAACCCCGCCCTCGCGGTTTAAGTAAGCTGCGGCTGTTATGTTGTCCGTGTGTACGAGGACATCCTGGTGATGAAGCATGTGCACAAAGTGTTTGAGAACCTTGTGTATTATTAATAACTCCAACAGGTTTATGTGGTGAGACGTGCCCACGTCCCGCCCACTGTCTGAGACTGACATGTCCCCCCCCAACCGGAAAGAGACGCATCGGTAAAGACCGCCTTCCATGACGTGACTTTGCCCAGGGAAACCCCCTCTGTCAGAGTCCTGGGATTCCCCCACAACACCAGGTCCGTCCTCACAGACAGGGGACCGTGAGCTGGCGCCTTTTGTGGCGTACAGTGTCTATTTTCTGACGAATAAACCACCTGTGTTCAATAAACGTAGTTTTACCACTGTGTGGCCAGCGGCCCTCATTCCTAACATCCGCATAATTGTGATCGCCGACACCGAAGTGTGTGGCCGGACGGACGCGGTGGAGGAGTGACGTCAGCGAATCTGTTCTCTGGTTCGAGAGAACGGCTGTCATTGTTAATAAGCATAAGTTGACACCCAGAAAAGGTATCTGTTGAGCTGGTGAAATAGAGTTTTTCTCCAATTTATAGCGGAGCCTCAAACAGGTCAGATGACTCACCAGAATCTCCGTCTGTGTTGCTGCCTGCATCTTGGATTCAGACAGTAGCAACAGATCGTCGATTTAATACATGACTCGGAAGCCCCTTGAACGCAGCGTTTGTAACGCTGCTTCGATGACCTTTGTAAGTCAGCGACACAAGTGCATACCCGTATGGTAGGCGATTGAACTCGTAACAGGTTCCCTGAAAGGTAAACCTGAGGAACTTCCTGTGTTTTGGGACGATAATCGTCTCTGAGATCGATTAGTACCATCCAGTCCCCTGACGTCACATTTTCGAGAACGCGCTTCAATGTGAAAATATGAAAAGGACGTTTCATAATATAGTCGCTGAAAATAGACAAGGGTAAAATCGGTCTGAGATCCCTTGATTTCTTGGAAACTAGGAAATATTATGGATAAAACCCGTTCATTTCGTCGTCCGAAGGAACCCCGGAAATGACGTAATTCGCCAAAAGTTCCTGTAGTTCCAATCTTAGCGCCGCCCCCTGTGCAGGAGACGAGAGCTTCGTCTCCAAAACTCTGTTGAACCTGGGCGGTGTCATTACAAACTGCAGAGTGTAAACGTCGCGAACCAGACGCTGCAACCATTTGTTCAGAGAGCAAGTTTGCAGCCAAACCGCTCTGTGATCTGTCAAGGGGGCAGCCATCTTGTTCTGCTGCCTGAGTAGACATAATTTGGCCTCTACCGCCGCCAACTGGACAGAGTCCGCGGTGGCCCAAGGGAGGCCGGTCTGAAAAGGGACGTTTATTGTACGTCGCGTCGCCAGTACAGCACTGACACACATTTGAATCATGTGAGCATGAGAGACGTCTGTTTTTAGACGGGTCAGAGACATTACCTGTGGCTTGACTCGATGTTGAAGAAGACAGAAATGTCCTGGCTGGAACAATGTGTCCAGGCCAGGCTTGTGAAAGTTAACTGTGTTAACAAGTGCAGATGTTTGTCTGACATGACTGTGCAGTGCATCGCTATGTGCCTGCTGGCAGTCGCGTACGCCTGCCCCCATCCTCGCGTGGGGAGGCGGGGCTGGAGTGGTTACCGGGGGAACATCGAAACCACACGTAGCTCAGCTTTGTGTGAAAGAATTTGTTTTGTTTGTACGGCACGAACATGGAGATACGTGCAGCCGTGCACACGGACCTCGGAAGAGGCAACCAGCATGTCTGAATAACAAACACTGTTTTCAAAGACAGAATCTTTATTGTCAGAAAACAAAAAAACTGCTGAACTCATCCCCTCCACTCCGTCACTTTTTAAAACATGTCTCTTTTAGCACTGTGGTGCTGGCTGGCCCATGGGGTCTGCTGGCGACCCCTTCCTCTGGAGCTCCCGGCCCGCTGGTAATAGTGAGCCGGGTGTCCTCTGGACGGAGCTGGGGGCACAGCGAAGGTCTGTGACGGGGGTGAAAGTCTCTGCACGCTGCAGTTTTTTCTCACCTGCTGGAGCGCGTCCGTGGATGAGCACAGCTGCTTGAACACGGTCTGGTAGTGCTCACTGAACAGACCCTGTGCTGAGACCGGACCCTGACGTTAAAACTTCCTCCGTGACGGAGGGAGACAGTTTGAGCAGACTTGTCGTTGGAGCAGCGTGGCCCACGCTGTGATCCGAGCAGAGCAGGTCGCAGTGCCCCGCACAGGTTGGTGATCGCGTCGAGAGCTGCTCCAGCCTTCTCGTGCGTTCGCTCCCGCCCGACTCAGAGCGCCAGGAGCGCAATGTTATTTATCGCGCACCAACCTGAGAAGCACACCTGTGGATGCGTTCCTGCATCTTTGTGGCGAACTGACCTGCAGGTGCGGGCGGTGTGACGGGCTTCCCCACATGTTTTGTGGCTGTCAGTCCAAAAACCCGCGGACGAGCTCTGCTCCACTCTCTGCCTGCAGCAGGGAGAGGATGTCCGGGACGCACGGCAAGGGCATCTGCGCCTGGTTCACCAGCATCGCAGTGAAAGGTCCAACCAGGAGCGGCGTCGAAGACGCCTGTGTGGTGCCTTCAGGGACCGTCATGGTGCACGTCCGCTGCCCACCTGATGATGTCGGGCAGCGCGTTGGCCAGGTTGATGTGAGGACCCTGCGTGACCGTGTCGGGCTCCGGCTGTCCCTCACCTTCAGGAGACGGTGCCCTGCTGCTGCATGACTCCTCCGTGTCAAAGCTTGCGGGTCACTGGGTCCAGATCTGCTGGTGGGCAGGCTGGTACCTGCACGTTGGTCGTGGGGGCCATGCCCACCACGGCTTCTCCCTCGGTGGGGGGTAGGATCGGTTCCACGCACTTCAGAGAAGTGGGGCAACACGACGGCTAGCACCTTCCAGCTGGGGAATGAAGGGTGAGACCGGACCTGAACCCCCAGCGGGGGACAGGTCGGCCTCGCTAGCTACCCCCGTGGACGCGTAATCCCCCTTCTCCAGGAACCACAGGGAGGGGGAAGCGACCACCATCGGCTGAGCCTCCGCTGCCATTCGGCCAACGAGGTCGAACCGGAGCTCCTTCTAGTCCTCAGACAGGAGCTGGCAGGCGAGACACTCCGGGTGCTGAACCACTGCCTGCTGTGCATGTTCGGGTCCAAGGCACATCTCGCAGGCAAGATGCTTGACGGCCTGCAGCATGAAGCCGGGTTTGCATCCTGTGCATTTCCTAAGGATCTTCTGGAATCCATCGTAGAAAGAAATCTTCTGAATCATATGGCGTGAAAATTTTTAGGGAGTCGATTCTCGGTCAGCAACAGAATAAATAGCAGACCGAGACGGGGCCCACGGCAGGTGGGCATGGACTAGAAGTCTTCAGTGATTGGCGCGAAGCGCAGGGGTAAACCACTAGGGCGTGGCTTAAAGGGTGACAGCCTGCATGAAATATAACAGGTTTGTTTTCACAAGCACAAACGTTTAAAAATTGTAACTCCATCTTTGTATGAGAATGAGCTCTTGCTGGCTTTTTTATCCTGATATTTACCATGTTTTTGTTTTAATTAGTGACACCTGCTGTTCAGAAGGAGAACTATAAAATGTGCTTCAACTTGATTATGTGGTTACAGTATACCGCAGGAAGAAAACATTTAAAAAGGAATAACAATCTTTACGTTATTATTTATATGGAAAACATGTTTAGCTGCTGAGAGAGTGTCAAAAACATCCAGCCTTCATTTTTGTGTATGTTTTATTATGCATCAGGATTTATAAAAGCATTTTTTAAATTTTGAATTAAGAATTGTGAGAGCTTTTTTTTTTAGACAGTAAAATTTTAGTTTAAATAACTGACAGAATATTTGTTTTACTTTATTTTATTGTTTTGTGTTGACCTAAATCATACTGAGCTGCATCATAATGTGGTTAAAGGTAGAATTGTATCCAATTTTTTTTTTACTATTATTAGTATTTTTACTACTATTTTATCCACTAGATCGTGATAGTGTATTGAGTGAACATTTCTTTTAATGTAAAAATAAATAAATAAACACAGCAAAATGACTGATTTTGATTCATGAATGATGAATGACTTCATCCTAATCAGCTGTTAGCTTGACTCCTTTCAGAGATCTTCTACTTTTTATTCTGTTCATTCTAGTTACTTCCTGCTGCAAGTAAGATACTAAATGCTGACAACAACTCCACAGAGCCCCACGTTTTAAGACTATCAAAACTATTCTTTTAAGTTCAAAAGTCACGTTTTCAGGCTGTTCTCAGTGCTACTAAAACTTCTTTTATTTATTTTAATCAGTCATGAGGACAACCAGCCTGATGCCACGTCATCACCGACGCAAGGACCGATAAAGATGCTATTGTTTTATTAGGGATCATAGATACAGTGAAGGTCGGGATTATGCAACATCTTATCTGGCCTGGAGTGTATTCAAGAATGTCTGGGAGTGAAAGGAAATCAAGCCAGCCTCTTGTAGAGATGTTAAAGTTACTGCAGCAGAAATGAAAGCAGACCAGTGGAGCCGTGTGAACACAATACAACATCATCTAATGTAAAACTAGCATTTCTCCATAGTTTAGAGAATGTTCATCTTTACTTGACACTTGAGACCCTATTGTCCAGTTTTTTTTCCTTAGATTGTTTTAGTTTAAATCTATAATAAAATAAAAATTCTGTTTTGAACTTTACAAAGGGTGCAGGTTTTCACAGGACTGTGGATCTCTAGCCCTCCTCCCTCAGACAGGACGGATGTCAGAGGGAGCATGTGATGACATGCAGGTTGTGTAGAAGGCTTTTGGCATCCCAGCCAACAAGGTGGAGGATGTTCTGCACCACCAGCATCCTTCACCCAGACCAGATCACCAGCATGCTCATGGTTGTTGTCAGTCTTCACAACCTCCAGATGGATTGATGGTCAGAAGCATAGCAGAGGTTTATGAGGAGAAAGACAAACATGACACCCATCAACAGTGCAAGCTCCAGATGTTGGAAACCACGAGTTTCTGTTGTTGTTTCCACATGCATGCATTTGTCATCGTCTGTTCATGTTCATCTGTTGTAGTTGTAGTTGTATTCTCTGAGTTATAGTTTTTTATTGTGTAAAGTTCAAGGTAATATGGCATGCATTCTAGTTTATTTGGAAGATTTGCATCTGGTCTTCATGTGATATGACAAACAGTACATGTTTTTAACATAGATTGAGAAATATACTGTACTGGTAAAGCAAAAACAATTCATGTTTCTGATATTAATTATTCAAATCAAACTGAAGCTAAATAAGAAGTTGGTCAGCTGAGATCCAAATGAAAATGCACAATAGACCATCACATGGAAGTGAGGATGATGTCGCCAAGCGGCATGTAGAGAGCTATAGGTTGATAAATGTGCAATTATTTGCATTTTGTTAAAAATATAATGGTTATTTATGGGTCACTTGAATGAAATGTCCAAAATATGATCCTAAAGAATGTTTTGGTGCAGCTTTCCTGAGCTGACCCAACAACTAACCATGATCTGAAGGAGAAAAGCTTTTATTTTTATTTACCGGTATTTATTTACTCATTTATTTCTTTTTTGCTATTTCACCTGCTCACTAGCAAAGTTAGTTTTTTCCAGTTGTGATATCCAAAATACAGTTCAAGGTTTCCTCTTTTGGATGAAGTAAAAAACAATAATTCCTCATTGGAATGTGTAAAAAAAAACATATTCAATTTAATTTTCCACGTTTTATCCTGATTGGCAAGACAAATCAAATCATATCTCTGGAACTGCTTAGGACACCAGGATGATCAAACCTAGCTTCTAAAGACAGGATTCTGAAAAGATTCATTTGAACAAAATCTGACTAGGTAAATCTTTGTTTTGCTTTTTTGTTTTCACCGATGGAATAGAACTGAAATTTGTTCTAAATGTTCAAACTAACTCAAGAGCCCAGAGAATTACTGAACTGTGGTAATTTGACAAAACCGACAATGAAGTGAACATTTCAATTCAAATGAAAGAGTTTGGCTTTGAATGTGCAACACATGCGTCTCAGTTAACAGTAAAACACAACCAGGACTTCACGTAGCATCCTGGTATTACGGACAAGGCTGAAGAGGCTGAGAACGATGGTTTGAGGTGGAGTGGAGGAGTGCTGCAGTATGATGGTAGAAGAGCGAGGTGCCAGCAGAGATGGTGGGAGTGAGGGGTCAGGTGACTGTACAGGGTTTGATGACGAATGCATGCATGTGGGAAATGTTGAATGACAGCTGCACTGCTCAGACTCTGAGCTTCATAAATTGTGTTGGGAATTTTTCCTCCACTGTAGGCTTCTGGACATCATCTTTCATGTTCCTTTAACCTGGTTTTCCC
>JBBPBX010115415.1:0-10214 GCA_038048925.1 Garcialebias charrua
TTGTGGCTCTGGTCAAGAAGAACCTCAGCAGCTGAGCCAGATGAAGCCAAAGCATAATCTCAGCAGCTAGTTCAGAGTGTCTGGTGAAGCCGTTTAAGAACCTCAGCCAGAGTGTCTGATAAAGCCGAAGCAGAACCTCAACAGCTGAGCCAGAGTGTCTGATGAAGCCAAAGCAGAACATGCGCAGCTGAGCCTGAGGGTGTGATGAAGCCGAATTAGAACTTCAGCAGCTGAGGAAGTGTCTGGTGAAGCTAAAGCAGAACTTCAGCAGCTGAGCATTAGTGTCCGATGAAGCCGAAGCAATACCTCAGCAGCTGAGCCAGAGTGTCTGGTGAAGCCGATTTAGAACCTCAGCAGCTGAGGCAGGGAGTCTGATGAAGCCGAAGTAGAACCTCAGCAGCTGAGACAGAGTGTCTGGTGAAGCCGATTTAGAACCTCTGCAGCTAGTTCAGTGTCTGGTGAAGCCGAATTAGAACCTCAGCGACTGAGCCAGAGCGTCTGATGAAGCCAAAGCAAAACCTCGGCAGCTGAGCTAGAGTGTCTGGTGAAGCCGATTTAGAACCTCAGCAGCTGAGGCAGGGTGTCTGATGAAGCCGAAGTAGAACCTCAGCAGCTAAGCCAAAGTGTCTGATAAAGCTGAAGCAGAATCTCAGCAGCTGAGCCAAAGCATCTGATAAAGCCAAAGCAGAACATGCTGCAGCTGAGCCAGAGTGTCTGAGATGCCCCCTCTCTTTCTGTTATTTTATGGAGGATTGTAAATTAATTGTTAATCTTGAATGTGACCAGAAAGCCCTGGAAACAATGAGATTAATGATGTATTGTTGTTGTTGTTGCATGTTTCTCATCTTGTACCTGTAAAAGAGAGATTTACCTGGCCACGTCCAGCTCTATGCATCTCAAACAGAAAGTGATGCCTGTTCGGCTGCTACAATACTATGTTGCTATGTTGATGCTGTCTAGTGTCCTTTAGGTTCTTCTTGACCACAGAGCCACAACAGCTGCTGAGGTTCTGCTTCAGCTTCATCAGAAACTCTGGCTCAGCTGCTGAGATTCTGCTTTGGCTTCACCAGACCCTCAGACTCAGCTGCTGAGGTTCTGCTTTGGCTTCATCAGACGCTCTGGCTCAGCTGCTGAGGTTCTAATTCGGCTTTACCAGACACTTTGGCTCAGCTGCTGAGGTTCTGCTTCGATTTCATCACACACTGGCTCATCTGCTTAGGTTCTGCTTTGGCTTCATCAGACACTCTGGCTGGCTGCTGAGGTTCTTCTTCGGCTTAATCAGACACCCTGCCTCAGCTGCTGTGGTTCTAATTCCGCTTCACCAGACACTCTGGCTGAGGTTCAAAATCGGCTTCACCAGACACTCTGGCTCAGCTGCAGCATGTTCTGCTTTGGCTTTATCAGATGCTTTGGCTCAGCTGCTGAGATGCTGCTTCAGCTTTATCAGACACTTTCGGCTTCACCAGACACCCTGGCTCAGCTGCAGCATGTTCTGCTTTGGCTTTATCAGACGCTCTGGCTCAGCTGAGCATGTTCTGCTTTGGCTTTATCAGACGCTCTGGCTCAGTCGCTGAGGTTCTGCTTCAGCTTTATCAGACACTTTGGCTTAGCTGCTGAGGTTCTACTTCGGCTTCATCAGACACCCTGCCTCAGCTGCTGAGGTTCTAAATCGGCTTCACCAGACACTCTGTCTCAGAAGCTGAGGTTCTGCTTTGGCTTTATCACACCCTCAGGCTCGGCTGTTGAAGTTCTGTTTCGGCTTTATCAGACACTCTGGCTGAGGTTCTAAATCGGCTTCACCAGACACTCTGAACTAGCTGCTGAGATTATGCTTTGGCTTCATCTGGCTCAGCTGCTGAGGTTCTTCTTGACCACAGAGCCACAACAGCTGCTGAGGTTCTGCTTTGGCTTCATCAGACGCTCTGGCTCAGCTGCTGAGGTTCTAATTCGGCTTTACCAGACACTATGCCTCAGCTGCTGAGGTTCTAATTCGGCTTTATCACACTATCCGACTAACGTGTTCAGGTTGTGCTTTGGCTTCATCAGACACTTTGGCTCATCTGCTGAGAATCCCATTCGGCTTTACCAGAAACACTGGCTGAGGTTCTAAATCGGCTTCACCAGACACTCTGCCTCAGCTGCTGAGATTCTGCTTTGGCTTCAACAGACACTTTGGCTCAGCTGCTGAGATTCTGCTTTGGCTTCAACAGACACTCTGGCTGAGGTTCTAAATTGGCTTCACCACAGACACTCTGGCTAAGCTGCCGAGGTTCCGATTCGGCTTCACCAGACACTCTGGCTGAGGTTCTGCTTTGGCTTCACCAGACACTCTGCCTCAGCTGCTGAGGTTCTACTTCGGCTTCATCAGACACCCTGCCTCAGCTGCTGAGGTTCTAAATCGGCTTCACCAGACACTCTGCCTCAGCTGCTGAGATTCTGCTTTGGCTTCAACAGACACTTTGGCTCAGCTGCTGAGATTCTAATTCGGCTTCACCAGACACTGAACTAGCTGCAGAGGTTCTAAATCGGCTTCACCAGACACTCTGTCTAAGCTGCTGAGGTTCTACTTCGGCTTCATCAGACTCCCTGCCTCAGCTGCTGAGGTTCTAAATCGGCTTCACCAGACACTCTGGCTCAGCTGCTGAGGTATTGCTTCGGCTTCATCGGACACTAATGCTCAGCTGCTGAAGTTCTGCTTTAGCTTCACCAGACACTTCCTCAGCTGCTGAAGTTCTAATTCGGCTTCATCACACCCTCAGGCTCAGCTGCGCATGTTCTGCTTTGGCTTCATCAGACACTCTGGCTCAGCTGTTGAGGTTCTGCTTCGGCTTTATCAGACACTCTGGCTGAGGTTCTTAAACGGCTTCACCAGACACTCTGAACTAGCTGCTGAGATTATGCTTTGGCTTCATCTGGCTCAGCTGCTGAGGTTCTTCTTGACCACAGAGCCACAACAGCTGCTGAGGTTCTGCTTTGGCTTCATCAGACGCTCTGGCTCAGCTGCTGAGGTTCTAATTCGGCTTTACCAGACACTTTGACTCAGCTGCTCAGGTTCTGCTTTGGCTTCATCAGACACTCTGGCTCTGCTGCTCAGGTTCTGCTTTTGCTTCATTAGACACTATGCCTCAGCTGCTGAGGTTCTAATTCTGTTTTATCACACTATCCGACTAACGTGTTCAGGTTGTGCTTTGGCTTCATCAGACACTTTGGCTCATCTGCTGAGAATCCCATTCGGCTTTACCAGAAACACTGGCTGAGGTTCTAAATCGGCTTCACCAGACACTCTGCCTCAGCTGCTGAGATTCTGCTTTGGCTTCAACAGACACTTTGGCTCAGCTGCTGAGATTCTGCTTTGGCTTCAACAGACACTCTGGCTGAGGTTCTAAATTGGCTTCACCACAGACACTCTGGCTAAGCTGCTGAGGTTCCGATTCGGCTTCACCAGACACTCTGGCTGAGGTTCTGCTTTGGCTTCACCAGACACTCTGCCTCAGCTGCTGAGATTCTGCTTTGGCTTTATCAGACACTCTGGCTGGCTGCTGAGGTTCTTCTTCGGCTTCATCAGACACCCTGCCTCATCTGCTGTGGTTCTAATTCCGCTTCACCAGACACTCTGGCTGAGGTTCAAAATCGGCTTCACCAGACACTCTGGCTCAGCTGCTGAGGTTCTGCTTTGGCTTTATTAGATGCTTTGGCTCAGCTGCTGAGATTCTGCTTCAGCTTTATCAGACACTTTGGCTTAGCTGCTGAGGTTCTACTTCGGCTTCATCAGACACCCTGCCTCAGCTGCTGAGGTTCTAAATCGGCTTCACCAGACACTCTAGCTCAGCTGCCGAGGTATTGCTTCGGCTAAGCCAAAGTGTCTGATAAAGCTGAAGCAGAATCTCAGCAGCTGAGCCAAAGCATCTAATAAAGCCAAAGCAGAACCTCAGCAGCTGAGACAGAGTATCTGGTGAAGCCGATTTAGAACCTCTGCAGCTAGTTCAGAGTGTCTGGTGAAGCCGTATTAGAACCTCAGCGACTGAGCCAGAGCGTCTGATGAAGCCAAAGCAAAACCTCGGCAGCTGAGCTAGAGTGTCTGGTGAAGCCGATTTAGAACCTCAGCAGCTGGGGCAGGGTGTCTGTTGAAGCCGAAGTAGAACCTCAGCAGCTAAGCCAAAGTGTCTGATAAAGCTGAAGCAGAATCTCAGCAGCTGAGCCAAAGCATCTGATAAAGCCAAAGCAGAACATGCTGCAGCTGAGCCAGAGTGTCTGGTGAAGCCGATTTTGAACCTCAGCCAGAGTGTCTGGTGAAGCGGAATTAGAACCACAGCAGCTGAGGCAGGGTGTCTGATTAAGCCGAAAAAGAACCTCTGCAGCCAGCCAGAGTGTCTGATAAAGCCAAAGCAGAATCTCAGCAGCTGAGGCAGAGTGTCTGGTGAAGCCAAATCAGAACCTCAGCCAGAGTGTCTGGTGAAGCCGAATCGGAACCTCGGCAGCTTAGCCAGAGTGTCTGTGGTGAAGCCAATTTAGAACCTCAGCCAGAGTGTCTGTTGAAGCCAAAGCAGAATCTCAGCAGCTGAGCCAAAGTGTCTGTTGAAGCCAAAGCAGAACCGCAGCAGCTGAGCCAAAGTGTCTGATGAATCTCAGCAGCTGAGCCAAAGCATCTGATAAAGCCGAAACAGCACCTCGGCAGCTGAGCCAGAACGTCTTATGAAGCCAAAGCAGAATCTCAGCAGCCGAGCCTGAGGGTGTGATAAAGCTGAAGCAGAATCTCAGCAGCTGAGCCAAAGCATCTAATAAAGCCAAAGCAGAACCTCAGCAGCTGAGACAGAGTATCTGGTGAAGCCGATTTAGAACCTCTGCAGCTAGTTCAGAGTGTCTGGTGAAGCCGAATTAGAACCTCAGCGACTGAGCCAGATCGTCTGATGAAGCCAAAGCAAAACCTCGGCAGCTGAGCTAGAGTGTCTGGTGAAGCCGATTTAGAACCTCAGCAGCTGGGGCAGGGTGTCTGTTGAAGCCGAAGTAGAACCTCAGCAGCTAAGCCAAAGTGTCTGATAAAGCTGAAGCAGAATCTCAGCAGCTGAGCCAAAGCATCTGATAAAGCCAAAGCAGAACATGCTGCAGCTGAGCCAGAGTGTCTGGTGAAGCCGATTTTGAACCTCAGCCAGAGTGTCTGGTGAAGCGGAATTAGAACCACAGCAGCTGAGGCAGGGTGTCTGATTAAGCCGAAAAAGAACCTCTGCAGCCAGCCAGAGTGTCTGATAAAGCCAAAGCAGAATCTCAGCAGCTGAGGCAGAGTGTCTGGTGAAGCCAAATCAGAACCTCAGCCAGAGTGTCTGGTGAAGCCGAATCGGAACCTCGGCAGCTTAGCCAGAGTGTCTGTGGTGAAGCCAATTTAGAACCTCAGCCAGAGTGTCTGTTGAAGCCAAAGCAGAATCTCAGCAGCTGAGCCAAAGTGTCTGTTGAAGCCAAAGCAGAACCGCAGCAGCAGAGGCAAAGTGTCTGATGAATCTCAGCAGCTGAGCCAAAGCATCTGATAAAGCCGAAACAGCACCTCGGCAGCTGAGCCAGAACGTCTTATGAAGCCAAAGCAGAATCTCAGCAGCCGAGCCTGAGGGTGTGATAAAGCCGAAGCAGAACCTCAGCAGCTGAGCCAAAGTGTCTGGTGAAGCCGAAGCAGAACCGCAGCAGCTGAGCCAAAGTGTCTGATGAATCTCAGCAGATGAGCCAAAGCACAACCTGAACACCATAGTCGGATAGTGTGATAAAGCCGAATTAGAACCTCAGCAGCTGAGGCATATTGTCTAATGAAGCAAAAGCAGAATCTGTGTCTTGAGCAGCAGAGCCAGAGTGTCTGATGAAGCCAAAGCAGAACCTGAGCAGATGAGCCAGTGTGTGATGAAATCGAAGCAGAACCTCAGCAGCTGAGCCAAAGTGTCTGGTAAAGCCGAATTAGAACCTCAGCAGCTGAGCCAGAGCGTCTGATGAAGCCAAAGCAGAACCTCAGCAGCTGAGTCTGAGGGTCTGGTGAAGCCAAAGCAGAATCTCAGCAGCTGAGCCAGAGTTTCTGATGAAGCTGAAGCAGAACCTCAGCAGCTGTTGTGGCTCTGTGGTCAAGAAGAACCTCAGCAGCTGAGCCAGATGAAGCCAAAGCATAATCTCAGCAGATAGTTCAGAGTGTCTGGTGAAGCCGATTTAGAACCTCAGCCAGAGTGTCTGATAAAGCCGAAGCAGAACCTCCAACAGCCGAGCCTGAGGGTGTGATAAAGCCAAAGCAGAACCTCAGCAGCTGAGCCAGAGTGTCTGATGAAGCCAAAGCAGAACATGCGCAGCTGAGCCTGAGGGTGTGATGAAGCCAAATTAGAACTTCAGCAGCTAGTTCAGAGTGTCTGGTGAAGCCGAATTAGAACCTCAGCGACTGAGCCAGAGCGTCTGATGAAGCCAAAGCAGAACCTCGGCAGCTGAGCTAGAGTGTCTGGTGAAGCCAAAGCAGAACCTCAGCAGCTGAGCCAGAGTGTCCGATGAAGCCGAAGCAATACCTCAGCAGCTGAGACAGAGTGTCTGGTGAAGCCGATTTAGAACCTCTGCAGCTTGTTCAGAGTGTCTGGTGAAGCCGAATTAGAACCTCTGCGACTGAGCCAGAGCGTCTGATGAAGCCAAAGCAAAACCTCGGCAGCTGAGCTAGAGTGTCTGGTGAAGCCGATTTAGAACCTCAGCAGCTGAGGCAGGGTGTCTGATGAAGCCGAAGTAGAACCTCAGCAGCTGAGGCAGAGTGTCTGGTGAAGCCAAAGCAGAACCTCAGCCAGAGTGTCTGGTGAAGCCGAATCGGAACCTCGGCAGCTTAGCCAGAGTGTCTGTGGTGAAGCCAATTTAGAACCTCAGCCAGAGTGTCTGTTGAAGCCAAAGCAGAATCTCAGCAGCTGAGCCAAAGTGTCTGTTGAAGCCAAAGCAGAATCTCAGCAGCTGAGGCAGAGTGTCTGGTGAAGCCGATTTAGAACCTCAGCCAGTGAGTCTAGTAAAGCCGAATGGGATTCTCAGCAGATGAGCCAAAGTGTCTGATGAAGCCAAAGCACAACCTGAACACGTTAGTCGGATAGTGTGATAAAGCCGAATTAGAACCTCAGCAGCAGAGGCATAGTGTCTAATGAAGCAAAAGCAGAACCTGAGCAGCAGAGCCAGAGTGTCTGATGAAGCCAAAGCAGAACCTGAGCAGCTGAGCCAAAGTGTCTGGTAAAGCCGAATTAGAACCTCAGCAGCTGAGCCAGAGCGTCTGATGAAGCCAAAGCAGAATCTCAGCAGCTGTTGTGGCTCTGTGGTCAAGAAGAACCTCAGCAGCTGAGCCAGATGAAGCCAAAGCATAATCTCAGCAGCTAGTTCAGAGTGTCTGGTGAAGCCGATTTAGAACCTCAGCCAGAGTGTCTGATAAAGCCGAAGCAGAACCTCAACAGCCGAGCCTGAGGGTGTGATAAAGCCAAAGCAGAACCTCAGCAGCTGAGCCAGAGTGTCTGATGAAGCCAAAGCAGAACATGCGCAACTGAGCCTGAGGGTGTGATGAAGCCGAATTAGAACTTCAGCAGCTGAGGAAGAGTGTCTGGTGAAGCCAACGCAGAACCTCAGCAGCTGAGCATTAGTGTCCGATGAAGCCGAAGCAATACCTCAGCAGCTGAGCCAGAGTGTCTGGTGAAGCCGAATTAGAACCTCAGCGACTGAGCCAGGGCGTCTGATCAAGCGATAGCAGAACCTCGGCAGCTGAGCCAGAGTGTCTGGTGAAGCCGATATAGAACCTCAGCAGCTGAGGCAGGGTGTCTGATGAAGCCGAAGTAGAACCTCAGCAGCTGAGCCAAAGTGTCTGTTGAAGCCAAAGCAGAATCTCAGATGCAAGTTCAAGTGTTTGGTGAAACTGATGTAGAACCTCAGCAAAGAGTGTCTGGTGAAGCCGAAGCAGAACCTCAGCAGGTGAGCCAGAGTATCTGATGACAGCAGCGGAGGCAGAGTGTCTGATGAAGCCTCAGCAGCTGAGCCAGAGCGTCTGATGAAGCCAAAGCAGAACCTCAGCCAGAGTGTCTGGTGAAGCCGAATCGGAACCTCGGCAGCTTAGCCAGAGTGTCTGTGGTGAAGCCAATTTAGAACCTCAGCCAGAGTGTCTGTTGAAGCCAAAGCAGAATCTCAGCAGCTGAGCCAAAGTGTCTGTTGAAGCCAAAGCAGAACCTCAGCCAGAGTGTCTGATGAAGCCAAAGCAGAACATGCGCAGCTGAGCCTGAGGGTGTGATGAAGCCGAATTAGAACTTCAGCAGCTAGTTCAGAGTGTCTGGTGAAGCCGAATTAGAACCTCAGCGACTGAGCCAGAGCGTCTGATGAAGCCAAAGCAGAACCTCGGCAGCTGAGCTAGAGTGTCTGGTGAAGCCAAAGCAGAACCTCAGCAGCTGAGCCAGAGTGTCCGATGAAGCCGAAGCAATACCTCGGCAGCTGAGCTAGAGTGTCTGGTGAAGCCGATTTAGAACCTCAGCAGCTGAGGCAGGGTGTCTGATGAAGCCGAAGTAGAACCTCAGCAGCTAAGCCAAAGTGTCTGATAAAGCTGAAGCAGAACCTCAGCGACTGAGCCAGAGCGTCTGATGAAGCCAAAGCAAAACCTCGGCAGCTGAGCTAGAGTGTCTGGTAAAGCCGATTTAGAACCTCAGCAGCTGAGGCAGGGTGTCTGATGAAGCCGAAGTAGAACCTCAGCAGCTAAGCCAAAGTGTCTGATAAAGCTGAAGCAGAATCTCAGCAGCTGAGCCAAAGCATCTAATAAAGCCAAAGCAGAACCTCAGCAGCTGAGTCAGAGTGTCTGGTGAAGCCGATTTTGAACCTCAGCCAGAGTGTCTGGTGAAGCGGAATTAGAACCACAGCAGATGAGGCAGGGTGTCTGATGAAGCCGAAGAAGAACCTCAGCAGCCAGCCAGAGTGTCTGATAAAGCCAAAGCAGAATCTCAGCAGCTGAGGCAGAGTGTCTGGTGAAGCCAAAGCAGAACCTCAGCCAGAGTGTCTGGTGAAGCCGAATCGGAACCTCAGCAGCTTAGCCAGAGTGTCTGTGGTGAAGCCAATTTAGAACCTCAGCCAGAGTGTCTGTTGAAGCCAAAGCAGAATCTCAGCAGCTGAGCCAAAGTGTCTGTTGAAGCCAAAGCAGAATCTCAGCAGCTGAGGCAGAGTGTCTGGTGAAGCCGATTTAGAACCTCAGCCAGTGTTTCTGGTAAAGCCGAATGGGATTCTCAGCAGATGAGCCAAAGTGTCTGATGAAGCCAAAGCACAACCTGAACACGTTAGTCGGATAGTGTGATAAAACAGAATTAGAACCTCAGCAGCTGAGGCATAGTGTCTAATGAAGCAAAAGCAGAACCTGAGCAGCAGAGCCAGAGTGTCTGATGAAGCCAAAGCAGAACCTGAGCAGCTGAGTCAAAGTGTCTGGTAAAGCCGAATTAGAACCTCAGCAGCTGAGCCAGAGCGTCTGATGAAGCCAAAGCAGAATCTCAGCAGCTGTTGTGGCTCTGTGGTCAAGAAGAACCTCAGCAGCTGAGCCAGATGAAGCCAAAGCATAATCTCAGCAGCTAGTTCAGAGTGTCTGGTGAAGCCGATTTAGAACCTCAGCCAGAGTGTCTGATAAAGCCGAAGCAGAACCTCAACAGCCGAGCCTGAGGGTGTGATAAAGCCAAAGCAGAACCTCAGCAGCTGAGCCAGAGTGTCTGATGAAGCCAAAGCAGAACATGCGCAGCTGAGCCTGAGGGTGTGATGAAGCCGAATTAGAACTTCAGCAGCTGAGGAAGTGTCTGGTGAAGCTAAAGCAGAACTTCAGCAGCTGAGCATTAGTGTCCGATGAAGCCGAAGCAATACTTCAGCAGCTGAGGAAGTGTCTGGTGAAGCTAAAGCAGAACTTCAGCAGCTGAGCATTAGTGTCCGATGAAGCCGAAGCAATACCTCAGCAGCTGAGCCAGAGTGTCTGGTGAAGCCGATTTAGAACCTCAGCAGCTGAGGCAGGGAGTCTGATGAAGCCGAAGTAGAACCTCAGCAGCTGAGACAGAGTGTCTGGTGAAGCCGATTTAGAACCTCTGCAGCTAGTTCAGTGTCTGGTGAAGCCGAATTAGAACCTCAGCGACTGAGCCAGAGCGTCTGATGAAGCCAAAGCAAAACCTCGGCAGCTGAGCTAGAGTGTCTGGTGAAGCCGATTTAGAACCTCAGCATGAGGCAGAGTGTCTGATAAA
>JBBPBX010115416.1:0-10214 GCA_038048925.1 Garcialebias charrua
TGTTTAAAAAAAAAAAAAAAAAACAGTTTCTGGACTAAATTAATCACATTTTTCTTTTACAGTCAACAGAAGAAAATCGCCAGAATTCAACAACCTGTGTCATCTTCTGGAGGAAGACGTGAGACACCAGATGGAAATTTGTTACTTCTGTTTGTCACTTCAAACTTTTCCTATTAAACGTTATATTTTCTTAAGTGGTGTCCTCGAACATTCAATTTCCTAAACTTATTTTATAATGTGAAGTGTGTATTGTGTTTAAATCCATACTGGAAGTTAAGAGAACTTTCCATTTGCATTTGACCTTTAAAGAATCATAAGATAAAGATTATTAGAATCTGCTCAACCGTTATTACGTTATAAATTATTTGGTTCTAGGATGAAGTCATACAAAAAAAGTCAAAAATTAAAAGTGGCCAAAGTCCTTTGGACAGTTTAAAGTTAAAGAATTCACAGACCATCCATCTACCATCTACCACCCAGCAGCAACTTTACCAGGGAGACACTGGCAGTTTCAAAGATCACAGTGTGATGTTTTAAATCAACTTTATTTATAAAGCACATTTTAAAAACCACAAGGTCAACCAAAGTGCTGTACAATAACATAAAAGACAAGTTAATTAAAAACTATAAAAAGCATACAAAAATAAATACATATACCAGTCTTACTGCAGGTGTGTTAACATGCCATAAAAGATAAGATCACGTATTAAAAGCCAAGGAATAAATGTGTGTTTTTAAATAAGATTTAAAAAGTTTTGAGGACTGTCAGCAGCAACTGCTCAGCTGATCTGAGATCGGGGAGGGCAGGAAGGTTGAAGCAGCTCAGATAAATATGGTTTTGCAACTTTATCAAGCACCTTGTGCATAACTAAATAATAAAATATGCTTTAATACATCTTTATTGTAAAAATACTAAATTGGAAAATACATGGGTTTAAAGAAGGCAACAAGGTAGGATTATGAATTGGGTTTAAAGATTACAGCTCATGAGGTACTCATTATAGCATGACATCTCTTTCACAACATTCTGTCAAAGCCTTTATTGTGTTCTTCTTCTAGTGGTGGCTAGTACTGTAGTAAATAGCTTGAGGGAACACTACTGCCACCATGTGGTAAGACGAGTAGGATTCTGGACCCCGCCCACAGAAGGGGGACAAAAAAGCTGTGGAAACAGAACATAGATGTGACCCGACCCGAACTGAGCCGACCTGAGCCGATCCAACCCGAGCCGAGCCGAGCGGTGGAAAAGAGGCATTAGAGACACCTTCAGTTCAAACAGTCTTATACTGCCATCCGGTGGTCAAAAAAAGGCACTACACCTAAGAAAGCAACGTTTCTTCTTAAATTTGACAATAATTATTGTCAAATTTCAACAATGTTATAGTTTATCGCAATAATTTCTGAGACAATTAATCGCCCAGTAATATTTGTTATCTCTCAGAAAGGAATCATTAAATGTGTTGATCTGTCTTTAGTTTATTAGTAATCATGTGTGTTTATGATGACCTGAGTGTTTGTCAGCTTCCCAGTGTAGATGCCTGCCCTTTTGTTTTTGCTCCTGCCCTGCCCAGATTCACCTGTTTCTGTTTGTCCCTTTCAGGTGTTTGTGATTTTATTCAATATTGTTGTCTTTATATTATGTCTTTTAGTTTTCCTCAGTTCAACATTGATAATTTTTTATACCATTTTGGGTTTTTCTTCGTGCGTTCTGATTTCCCCGAGTTAAGGTTTGGGTGTTTTCTGTCATACCAGCCATTTTGGTTAATTAGTTATATAAGTGTTTGATTTTTCAAAATCCTTGTGTCCAGTCTGCATTCTGGGTCCAAATCACCACAACCATGACAGAATGTGCATCTATGCATCTGGTGCATCTGGTTGACTTTACTAGTCAAGACAATTTAGTTGGTCACCACAGCTAATTAACCTTAGACACAAGAAAATCGGTTCTATTCAACTCAGTTTATTTATGTAGCACCAAGTCACAACAGAAGCCATCTCAGGGCACTGAACAGAAACTTTCACATACATAAAAGTCCGTTAATAACATTATTTATCTGAGGAGCAGACTGCTTTGAGTCAACTTAAAATGGGCTTTAATAGACTCCGTTTTACAGATGCTGAGGTGATATTTGTTGTGTTTGTTGCTGAGAGTTATTTTCTCCACAAGTACTCTGAGCACTAAGAGATTGCACAAAAGCTTGATTTACTGTCATCAGCATACAATTCTTTTCAACATTCGACCAACACAACTGTACTATGGCATGAAACATGGAAGTGCCAAAACCTTGAATTTTTAAGGCCTCGCATGACATAAATGAGCACATTACACCAAAACAAGCTACTTTTTTCTCTCACCATCATTTACAACAATCTTGCAGAAGATTTTAATAGCCACTCAAGTTAACATCATTCTTCTCATTGCCAGATGGGTTTAGTTAAACATGTCTGTTGAATCTACTTAGCCATGTTTAGACATGCATGCAGCATATCCAAAATGATTCATTTAGGAAGCACCATATGGAAGTTGTTCTTTTGTCCTCAGTGTGAACTGTGTCTCATAAGTGACTCCAAAATCTTTGAAATCTCTGATGAATGATACATGTGGCGTGCAGATGCTTCTACAACATTTGTAGCAAAAATGGCTTTAGAAACAGCTTTTTAAGTTGTGACACACAAATCGGATTTATTCATAAATCTAATGGAGAGAAAGTTAGAGTTTATGTTTCAAGTTTTAAACAATGCGCACGGTGTAGCTGAACACAAATCGGATTTATTCATAAATCTAATGGAGAGAAAGTTAGAGTTTATGTTTCAAGTTTTAAACAATGCGCACGGTGTAGGCATGAAACTCAAGGTTTTTCTTTTGTAGTATATTAATTAAAAAAACGAAGAACACAATTTTGTGTGAATTTACTTTAATCCGTTACTTCTTATGAAAGCAAAATGAATTTCCAAAGTGAGTCACTGGAGCGTTAACAAATACACATTAAATCAAACTGTGGCTGTGAATTTATTGACGGAGGATCTTATTCAGCGTTTTCTAATTGACCAGCGTCCAGTATATCCTCAGGGCTGTTATTGACCAAGACGAGGACTCACCCACTTATCCATGGCAGAGTGTGAAAGCAATGACTGCCACAGTGTGTTGGTGCTGATAAACCCTGCTAATCCGCTCAGGGGCTTGAACACAGTTTAGGCTTTTCTCAATGCTCACAACCAGCGCACTCTGCCCATGTTTCTTTTTACAGCAAAACTTTGTGAAGAACAGGCAGAGGATTGTGTTAATACTGACTTCTTAAATTTGCAGGTCAAATTATGTGTATTTATTAATAAATATTCTGCTTAGATGTGTTGTGTGACATATACCGGTAGATTGCCTATTGTTATTCATAGCCCTGGCACACTGGGTTGACCTTAAACTAATAAAGGCCCATATGGTTTCATCAACAACACAGCAAACCTTCTGGAATAACAAGCAATGCTGATTTATTTAAAATTTGAGCATGTATGCACCAGAAACAAGCATGATGTTTATATGTTGTCCCCCATCATTTCCATTTTGGTGTGTGGCAACATCTAGGAGTAAGAAAGTTTTTTTCTCCAAAAACTGGGTTGCCACATATGTAAATCGACCACCCCTATCATTTGAGGAAACTGTTTTCTAGTTAATATATTGCTTATCATTTCCTCAAATGTTTGGGGTGGACGAAGATTAATCCATAGGGGCCAAGGTCAGCCCCTGGCTCCGCCTATGCATCTGGTTGTAGATAACATTTCTCCCTTGGCTTGCTAGGATCTGAAACTCTGCACGGCTTTGGACAAGAAAAAAAAAAGCCTACATCTGTTCTACACATTGTGACTTGTACCCACTTGACCATCTTGCACCACAAACATTGCTTACTTGCCCTGATGCATGCTCGATAATCCAGGTAGAAAAATCTAAAAAAGCTAAGTCTGGTCCTCTGGACATTCAAAAAACAAAACAAAACAAAACAAAAAAATTGTAGAAACGTTTCGTCTTTCGTCCAAAAGACTTCCTCAGTCTGTTTACTTGCTTTCCCTGTTAAATTCTAGTCCAGAAAAACATTCATCTTTAAAACTACAACCATTCACTATTTAAACCAAGACTAATAAAAATAAAATAATTTAAAAAATAAAGAAGACCTGTACTTAATTGGATTTTTGATAACAGGGTTTCTGCTTTTTGGATTCGGCGGATACCTGGGTTATCGGCTAATAAGGAAGACGTCTGCAGCAGTTTTGGCAATAGTAAAGCTGTCTGTCTTATATGAAGGATAATTCTGCGCTTTGAGCTCTCAGACTAATATGCTTTGTGAGTAGAACCATAAGTTGGATGCAATTTTTGAGAATCGTGGGCCACTTGGAGCTCCTAGGACTCGCCGGCATTAAGGATTCAACTTTGGAGAAGGCTAACAAGCACGGACCGGCGGAATGTCCACAGATCTGGCTGTTTTGATTCACCATTGAGTGTACCAGCAGAATAGAAGGCAGACATGTCCGTAGAGTCTGCCTACCCAAAACAATTGTTTACCTGAATTTGACCTCCCCTCTGGCCTTAGATAGGTCAACTTATCTCAAATTGCCCCTGGATAATAAATGAACTGCCTCCCCTCTCCCGAGGACATCTGGGGCTTTATCAGAATTGTGCGGCTGATATACACTGTACCATCTTATCAGAACTTTGGAACTTTCTGGAGTGTCAACGGACAACTCAACGCCTTTGTTGACCCTTTATGCATAAATGTCATTACTGTATATGTTGCTGTTTATGTTGCAAGGTCTTTTTTTGCATCTTTTACACTATGCCCCCGGCCAGGACATGGTGTGAGACATGATTTTTTGAAACTTCCTTCACCCTTGTGCTCTCTTTTCCTCATCTACTCAATATGTTGTTTGTAATAGGTCTCTCTTAGTAAGTGAGTCCCCGAGGCTCAATGGTAACTAACTTGTATAAATAAAGGTTGAATGAAAAAAAATCCTTCAGTGAGGGGGGACATCTGGGTACCACTTTTAGTTTTTTTCTTGAATTATAAACACAATATGTCGACTAACTTCTCAGGTGACTTGATATGCATTCATATGTTGTAGTGCTATTCACTTGAACATGCTTCCGAGAAGAAAAATAACCTTTATTATTATGAGCTTTTGTAGAGGCTTGTTTTTAAAGTGGGAAGCATAGAAATGTTAGTATAATTATTGACTGGTGCGTGGGTTTTCTCAAGCCCCTTTCATAAGACAGCTCAGTCAGGGCCTGATGCGTGTTCAGTCCTCCAACGAGCATTCAGAAAAAACACAAAGGCGGATAGGGCCTGATGCATGTTCAGTCCTCCAACGAGCATTCAGAAAAAACACTAAGGCGGATAGGCGAGTAAATTTTACTCGCCTCTGACGCGCCCCTGATCCGCGAGCAGAGGTAGTATCAGATCCGGACTCGAGCTGGGCAGACCCACTTGTGAATGCAACCCGCGGATCCGCGCTCAGAATATGATGATATCAGTGAGCGACCGCAGGATTAATCAACAAGCAGATTTATTAACAAGGGAATATTAAAAATGACACGAAACAGCAACTTGTAAAAGTTAGTTTCGCTCTTTTTTTCCCCTCTCTCTCTCTCTCTCTGAGCAGCGGAGGAGCTGTGTGTGTGCGCGCTGGAGGGAGACAGTGCAGCTGTAGATTTATTACTGAGGAAATATTAAAAATGACACGAAACGACAACTTGTAAACATCTGACGTCTGTCCCACAATAAATATGTCGCGGTCCAGTTCAGCTCAGCTGAGTTCTGCTCCACGCCTCTTTTGGATCCGCGCTACGGGTTCATTTATGAACACGTTTATGTGAGCGGGACCTGGCCGCCTTCAACTGTGGTCTTATGAATGACCCGGGGAGGATTAAAGCTGGACTGGTCTGTGCGGCAATTGCGCAGATTTGACTTATGAAAGGGGCTTCAGAGAACTCCAGCTTCTTTTTTTCAACAGTCCATAAACATATGTTAATTTAATTGCCTACTCCACATTGTTCCCAGGAGTGAGGGTGCATCAAAATGGTTCAAAATGGTTGAGTGGTGGAGATACCAGCGCTATGTGACCCTGAACAAGCTCAAGCTTATACAGAAAATGCATGGATGGTTTATGTACAGTGTTGGTTTTTGTGTTTGCTGGTCTGTCAAAAGGTTTTGGCTTGAGTCGCTTGCTTGCTTTTAATTACAATACAGTACCAACAAATCAGTTTGACCATCAACAGCACCGCAGTGGAGAGAGTAGACAGCACCAAGTTCCTGGGAGTGCACGTCTCGAAGGACCTGTCCTGGAGCAGGAACACTGCATCACTGGCCAAGAAGGCTCACCAGCGTCTCTACTTTCTCCGCAAGCTGAAAAGGGCTGGAGCTTCAACCCCCATCATGTGCACCTTCTACAGAGGTGCCATAGAAAGTGTCCTGACCAGCTGCATCACTGTGTGGTTTGGTGCATGTACTGCATCATGCCGCAAGAGCCTCCAGCGCATCGTGAGAGCAGCTGAGAAGATCGTCGGCACCTCCTTCCCCTCACTGCAGGACTTACACAGCAACCGCCTCACTCGGAAAGCCCTCTGCATGGCAGGTGATCCCACACACCCACTACACAGCTGCTTCAGCCTGTTGCCATCAGGGAGGAGACTGAGAAGTCTCCAGGCTCGAACCAGCAGACTGAGTGACAGCTCTGTTCATCAGGCAGTCAGGATGCTAAACACTCTGCCTGCTCTGCCCCCCCTCCCATTTGAACTGCCTTAACACTAAAAACTTTCTCACACATTACCACACAACACAAAGATTTTAACACTGGACTCTGTGTCATCAAACGGGTTATTCACTAAACTCTCGGTCATGTGCTCATTCAGTTTGCACTACTTCTCATATTTGCACTAATGTTTGTATTACATCACTGCCTATAGTCATACTACTGGTTACATTCAATGTTTACATTTATTAATACTGTTTACATTTATTACTACTGCTTACATTTATTACTACTGTTTACATTTACACTACTTTTATATCTACACCACTGCTGATACATATACAGTATTCTCTGACCAGCCTTATTTAAGGATGCCCAATGTGCCTTACTGCATATGCCACTTTGCCTCTATAACAACATCAACTACTACCTCATACATATACTGTGTACATTAACTCATATGCTGCTTTGCCACTTTGCAAATGTCAATGCTAGAACCTTTAGTTTATTTTATAGTTATACTTTTTATACTTTTTCTATACTAGTATGCAAAAACTCAGGACAGTATTATGTTCATTAAATGTTTAGTGTTTTAGTTTTAGTTTTAGAGTTGGTGTAAA
Organism: Garcialebias charrua; assembly: GCA_038048925.1. Lineage (NCBI taxonomy): Eukaryota > Metazoa > Chordata > Actinopteri > Cyprinodontiformes > Rivulidae > Garcialebias > Garcialebias charrua. Next base: position 7,356 of record JBBPBX010115416.1, read on the forward strand.
TTTTCATACTCTTGTACCACTATGCAAAAACTCAGGACAGTGTTACAGCTTTACTATTTTATGCTTATGTCTATTATTATATGTTTCAGTGTTTCAATGTTTAAATAGTTACTGTTGCACCGAGGGACTGAGAGAAACGCAATTTCAATTCTGTGTATGTCCTGTACATATTGCAGTTCTGACAATAAAGTTGACTTTGACTTTGACTTTGAACCATTACACATTTTCAAAATGAGATGATGATCCTCCGAAAGTGACTTTCACGTCTTGCAACTGGGTTTTATTAAATCAGTACACAAACTCATAGTTTGTGTGTTTGTAAAGTACGCAGCTTCACTTTTTTTGTTGCATCAAGCATTGATGTAATGCATCATAACTGAGAGGTATTTTATCATGAAAAATTAATTACGGTAATTGATTTTTATAAAATGTAAAATGTTGCTATTTTTATGTGTCTGCATACCACTTTGCATTTTTTCTGACTCATCTGAATTGCAGAACATGTCTACAAAGTCTGTATAGGTCACTCAGTATGTCCTTAGTGGTATGTATTTATTTATTGTTGTATTTTTAAATAGAAATTGTGAACTGTGTATCTTGATGATTACATTTGTATTAAGCAGGATCACTTTAATAGTTTATTTATGGTATTTTCTTTATCTAATAAATGCAGCTAATTGTTAATATGTTTTAAACAAAATATCACCTTATTTTATCAGGGTGTCGATGAAGCCAAAAAGTCTTAACATCATGTATTTAAAATTAAAGCCTTAAATGTCTTAAGTTCATTAAAAATGTGTAAGTTGGTCTTAACTATGTCACTCAGAGGTCTTAGGATTAAAGTTCTTCGTTGCCGCAATGGATTTCCTCTTGTGTAAAATGAGGAGTGGGGAAAAAAAACCCTGTGTTGTGGTTTTGTTAAATCCATCCAATCTAATGATGGTCCAGGGATTAACCTGATGCTGCTTCTTCCAACGATTAAAGAGAACCAGAGTCACAGTTTGACCCAGTCAGAGCAGGGCGGGTCTGCTGTCTGGTTCACTGTGATCCCTGGTGGGAAGAGAAACTGCAGGTGGAAGCTCACCGAAACTGGTACTGCACCATTTTCGCCAAAAATGAAAAACGAAGAATCAGAGCGAAAAATGAGTCTAAAAATATGGGAAAATATCCATAAATAAATTCTTTATGAACACAAATGGTTTACTATATTTTATTACCCAAATGAGAATTGATAACAGAATTGATAAGGAATCGAATCGATAAATGACATCGATAAAGGCATCGATATTGATAATTTCTTATCAATTCCCATCCCTATAGGTAGGGGGTGAAAAATTAAAAAAAAAAAAAAATTCATTCATTCAACCTTTATTTATCATGCTAACGGAGCGCGCGCACACATTTAAGCATGTACAGTAGTGTACTGTAATGTTAAACATTGCTATTCACATTTACAGAATAAATAAAAATATATTTTCTTACTTTGAGATGGTCATAGCCGACATCTTAGGTTGCCATGCGTTGTTGTTATCAGGCCGAGCAGCGCGACGAGCAAACCACGGGAGCTGCTCGAGGCCTGTGTTAGCTCTCGAGGCCTGTGTTAGCTTCTGCTAGCCAGGCCATGAGCTGGTGTTGGAGCGGCGGTGCGGCCCAATCGGCCATCAATCTGCAGCTGCTTCTCCGCCTGAGACGTCCACAGAGCTCACAGAGCGATTCCAGATAGTAATTAATCCATATGAGGCAATCCTGATCAACAAGTCTTCCAAACTTTGCTGCCTGTAGCCGTGACTAACCCTAAGATGGCTGGCCTCCGGTGACTGGCGACCTTCTTCCTGTTATGACCGACCTTCTTCCTGTTATGACCGGAAGTTGCACGATTATTGCGCAATCATGACAAAAATGATCAGAAATGATCATTTTTTATCATAATTATTATTTATAAAGCATTTAAAGGGGACCAAATGTAGGATATATATTTTTTTGTGATGTATCTGTGTGCTATCCAGACCATTTTCAGTCAATTTTATACACAAAATAATGATTAGATAATAAAATATCCCCTTTCTAATTCTGCCAAATTTCACTTCCGTTCAAAACAGGCTGTTTATGATAATGAGCTCGGAAGTGCACGCCCGTCAAAACTCTGTCTCCGCCTTCTGTAACTGCCAGTATCTCAAATCTGTTGTTGTTTTAAAATTAGCCTTTTTTTATTACTTGTTTGACTTACTGTTAGTGCTAGCTTAAAAAATAACTTACCGAAAGCTGTTTGTGTGCGCCGCCATTAGCTGCTCCTTTTTATCATGCCCTCCCGAATCCGAGCTCTTCCTCCTCATTCGGTAACAAACAGCCCGCGTAGCTCCTGCTAGTTGCATGCAGCGCTTTGGTCCACGGTTGCACATCCAATCCAGACAAACGCAAAGAGTGTTTCCAGTTAATTTGTCCATATGAGGCAACCTAACCTCTGACCGGACCGGACCCACACTGTCCTCAAAAGCCAGCAGCTAACTGCAGCCCGATCTCTCCGGAAAAAAAAAAAAAAAGATGCCGCGACCGAGAAGCGAACCCGTGTCCTTCGGATAACGAGTCCAGTTCACTACCTCTAGACCAACCGGGCAGTTATGCAAAAAGCAGTCTTTCATCGTATAAGAAACAATCACAACCACCTACATTTAGAACGCTGAAGTTTTGATTAGATTTTGATGAAGTGAAAGGTATTCTTAAAATAAATAAGTTGCTAATCTGAAAATATATCGATCAGTGGTGCTTGATGGTACAGACTGTCGTCCCGCGAGTAAGTGTGTGTGTGTGCACAGTTTTCTGCCGGCTGCGCGTTGGGAGCGATATTACACTAAAAATTGA
>JBBPBX010115417.1:0-10213 GCA_038048925.1 Garcialebias charrua
TGATGTTCCTCACTACAAACTGTTCTGATGTTCCTCACTACAAACTGTTCTGATGTTCCTCACTACAAACTGTTCAGATGTTCCTCACTACAAACTGTTCTGATGTTCCTCACTACAAACTGTTCAGATGTTCCTCACTACAAACTGTTCAGATGTTCCTCACTACAAACTGTTCAGATGTTCCTCACTACAAACTGTTCAGATGTTCCTCACTACAAACTGTTCAGATGTTCCTCACTACAAACTGTTCAGATGTTCCTCACTACAAACTGTTCAGATGTTCCTCACTACAAACTGTTCTGATGTTCCTCACTACAAACTGTTCTGATGTTCCTCACTACAAACTGTTCAGATGTTCCTCACTACAAACTGTTCAGATGTTCCTCACTACAAACTGTTCAGATGTTCCTCACTACAAACTGTTCTGATGTTCCTCACTACAAACTGTTCTGATGTTCCTCACTACAAACTGTTCTGATGTTCCTCACTACAAACTGTTCAGATGTTCCTCACTACAAACTGTTCAGATGTTCCTCACTACAAACTGTTCTGATGTTCCTCACTACAAACTGTTCTGATGTTCCTCACTGTTCAGATGTTCCTCACTACAAACTGTTCTGATGTTCCTCACTGTTCAGATGTTCCTCACTACAAACTGTTCTGATGTTCCTCACTACAAACTGTTCAGATGTTCCTCACTACAAACTGTTCAGATGTTCCTCACTACAAACTGTTCAGATGTTCCTCACTACAAACTGTTCAGATGTTCCTCACTACAAACTGTTCAGATGTTCCTCACTACAAACTGTTCAGATGTTCCTCACTACAAACTGTTCAGATGTTCCTCACTACAAACTGTTCTGATGTTCCTCACTACAAACTGTTCAGATGTTCCTCACTACAAACTGTTCAGATGTTCCTCACTACAAACTGTTCAGATGTTCCTCACTACAAACTGTTCTGATGTTCCTCACTACAAACTGTTCAGATGTTCCTCACTACAAACTGTTCTGATGTTCCTCACTACAAACTGTTCAGATGTTCCTCACTACAAACTGTTCAGATGTTCCTCACTACAAACTGTTCAGATGTTCCTCACTACAAACTGTTCAGATGTTCCTCACTACAAACTGTTCAGATGTTCCTCACTACAAACTGTTCAGATGTTCCTCACTACAAACTGTTCTGATGTTCCTCACTACAAACTGTTCAGATGTTCCTCACTACAAACTGTTCAGATGTTCCTCACTACAAACTGTTCTGATGTTCCTCACTACAAACTGTTCAGATGTTCCTCACTACAAACTGTTCTGGTGCAGACAAGGTGAACATGCAGCGCAGGGCGACAGGGCACAAACATCAGATCAAACAGGAAGAGAGCGGTACATGAGGGGGGCGGTCCCTCAGCCTCGTTGGGGTCAGGGGTCAGTGGAGCCGGGGTCTGGAGGGAGTGACACAGGGGAGGAGCAGGCGGACAGGTGGTGTACCTTGGTTTAGCAGGTGGAGTTACCAAAAGGACCTGGAGCTCTCCGAGGGCTTTAACTGCCAGCAGAGACCGCTGTCACTGTCCGCAGCAGTCAGATACAACTGGACGGGTCCGCAGAGAAACAACGACAAGAAGAGAGAGTAGAGAAGATGCACAGAGCAGTGTGGAGGGGAGAGCAGGATCTCTAGAGGAGGATCAGGCCGTGGGGTCACGACGGGGTCACTGAGGTGGGCTCTTTATACAAAACACTCACATTTATTATTCTTTTTTAAATAACTCTTTTCACAGGAAAATGACTGAAAGAATCCTCAACACTAGTGATGCTTCAACCTCCCACTTCAAAGTTTTGTGTTCAGCAATGAAAAATGTTAAAACATGCAATTAAAATAAAATGATCCATTTGTGATGTCAGATTTAGTGTTTTGAATATTCTAAATTCACATAAAACCTTTTCTTGTACGCAACAGCGTTCTACGGTATTTAAATCACTCTTAAGGCTCCAGTGTAGCTCTGCGTATGTCCGTACGCGCGTGCTGTGCGCACAGTTCACCCGCACCGCTCTGCGTTCATTCTCGTGTTTTCGCTCCAAATTCTTGACATGATTTGAGCAACAGCAGGGCGGAGCGTTCACCTACGGGACAAATTGAGGTCGCTGATTGGTCATTTGCTGACACACCTACTGAATTGATTGACAGGTCGGGGGAAAAAGACTAGAGCTGGCAGCTGCAGTGGTGTTCTGTGTTTATATGTTAATAAAAAGTTCTAAAAAAATAAAATAAAAACATGGAGCGCTGGTCCAGCACACCAGGAAATCTGCAGAACCTCGCGCAGCCACGCTGGACATGAGTTTAATTCGCTCGTGACAAATTCATTCGTTTCTCATCATTTCAGTCATGGAGTCAGCGGAGGAGGAAGCGATCACTTGACTTTTGGCAAAAAAACTAAAGAAAAGTCCAGATCAGGGATGAAGAAGGGGAATTTAATACATTGGTGTCTCATACAAAACAGTCCGGTGCCGGGCAGTTTATTGTGTGACAACGCGTTTGCGTACGCAGTCGTAAAATTTGAGCTTTGTGCGTACATGCCCTGCGGGGATACGCTTGTACCTCTGCGTTGTACGTGCGTACAGACGTACGCAGAGCTATACGGGAGGCTTTACATAAAGAAACTTTCAGGGAACCAAGACAGGAACTTTTTGAAGGACAGTCAAACTTTAGCTGGTTTGTTGTCCACACTTTGTTGACGGTTGTCATTTTCAAAAGCAGGAAACGAGTGCAGAGTACAGACAACCAGCTGTATTTTACAAATCTAATTTAAATCATAAGTTCCTGAAACAACAACTCAAGCAGGGCTATGCAACTGGTGGTCCGGGGGCCAAATCAGGTCCACGACTGAGCTCATTTCAGCCTTTTTAAATAAAACGACATTTTAATCTGTAAAACAAATTATTTAAAGACAACAAGTGCAGGATGTCCGGCCCCTGAGCTCTTGGCAGTAACTGTGGCCCCCTGAGCAGTTTGGCTGAATAGCCGTGAACCAACGGGCGTTCTGATGCTTCAGGAACAAAACTTACTGAGGGAGGAGGAGACTCTCGTTCTATCAGAGGTGTGTTCTCACAGCGCGAGTTCTGGAAGTTGGAGTTCTGAGCCCTGCTGGATAAAACACAGAGATCAAACAAAACGTCAGTTATTCTGCAGACATCATTTGATGAACTTTCCAGTCGACAACGTTTACAAGGAGCCAGAAACTGAGCCCCCCCACCCCCTGAGATCTTCAGGTTTCACGGACATCACACGTGGAAAACAACAGCTGCATCTGCAGATGTTCAGAGAACTAACCTCCTCTCTGGAGACAAACAAACTTGTTGATGACAACTCAGAGAATCTGAAATCAGCCTCGCTGCAGCAGAACCTTGAAACATCTACCACGTCTGTTTTTCTAAAGCCTGGTTTATACTTCTTGTCGCGCGTCTTTTACCCCCCGTTGAGTGCCCAGTGATGATGTAATTGCGTGTGTGTCACCGACCGCATTTGAGTGTTTATACTTTGAAAAGACTGGGGGGATGCATTATAGAAATCCCTCTCTCTTCCCTCCCACTGCATACGTCACGCGCACTCCCACCGGACCGCCTCGGCGATTTTCTCTTCAAAACTATCCATGTCAAAGCAAAAACGAAAGCCGTTTTCGCACTGCACAGCCCTCCCCTGAATGAAATTCAGCTCGCGCTGAAAGACGGAAATGCTCTGATGGGTGCGCACTTCGTGTTATTTACTCATTCATTCAACCTTTATTTAGTCCTTTATTTACGTTCTGAAATAAGCTGATTTGTAATCAGTTGTTAATTTTTTTTTAACTCAGAAGCACTAATATATATATTCAGCTAACACACATTTTTGGGGCGTTTCTATAGTTATATTTTAATGAAATTCAGTTCGCGCTGAAAGGCGCAAACAAAAAACGCCCACAAACTTTGAACCAATCACACGCTGCGAGCCGCATCGTCCGCGTCTCGGAGTTCTGACTGGGGGACATGTACAAGACAAGCTGTCACCGGGGGGTCGCAGCGGGAGTGCAGACGGAAGTTGTGCAACCTTTTTTCACTCAACGGGGGGTAAAAGACGTAAGACAAGAAGTATAAACCAGCCTCAACTGTGGAGTCTTACATGAGCAGAACTTTGAAACATCCACCACGTCTGTTTCCTAACGGCGTGGAGTCTTACATGTACTCTGTGACAGGTGCGTTGCTGACGGTGTGGGCTGCGGCAGGAATGGACGTCTCGCTGCCGGAGCTGCTGCCACAGCTGTACAGGCTGGGCATGTGGACCCGGTACAGGCCCTCGTGGTTTTGTCTTCCTCCGTGGCTCAAAGACTCATCTTCACTGTCTTCATCACTCCTGCAAACACAACACAATAAAACAACCACCAGAGGGACCTACTGTTTTATCTAAAAGACTCAAAGGAGCAGAAAAATGCCACACATTCACTTTTTTCTTTTTGACTCAATTACATCACTGCCTCAGATTTAAAAAAAAAAGAAAAGAACTCCTGCTGTTTGAAGACAATAAGGTACAGTTTTGTTCTGAGCATAATAAATCTAAACAATGTGCAAAAACTAACTGATCAATTTGTTTAAAGGGGACCACACATGCAAAATTCACTTTTTAATGTTTTTTTACTAAACTTTGGGTATTTACTTCATAAAAAAACAGTCCTTGTGCCAAAAAAATGCACCCAGTGGTTTATTTACTCTAAGTAGATTTATTTGTCTGTGATTAAAAACGCTCCGTTTCACACTTCCTGCGGTTTGTGACGTCACAAACCGTAGCCAATCACCTCAAACCTGAGTCCAGCCCCTCACCTAGCAACCCCTGGTGATGCTCCACCCACTTGAGTATAAAAGATGTCACGGTTGCCTAGCGGTTTAGGAGCTGACCTGGCGGTCATTTATTCATTTATTTAGCCCATGGGGGGCTAGGGGTTTGCCCTGCTCCAGCCATGCAGCACATCTCGAGTAAAACCAGAATGTTTTATTACCTTGTTTGAATGAACTCTGTCTCGTTAAAACTGTGCACACACACTCTAGCGGTTTGGACTTGTTTCTTATATGATGAAGGACTACTGTTGCACAACTGTCAGTTTGGTTGAGCGGTTACGACACTTGACCGCCACGCAGGAGAGCGGAGATCGCGTCCCGTCAACGGCATCTTTTTTTCCCCCCCCTTTTTTTTAAAGCCTTTTGTTTCGGAGAAATCGGGGTGAGACTAGATATATACATCGACATAATAATACTTTATAATTGTTATTTTTACGTTTTAGTTCAATTTTTAGTGTAATATCGCTCCCAACGCGAAGCCGGCAGAAAACTGTGCACACACACACTCTCTTCGCGTAATGAGTAATAAAAAAGAGCCATCAAGCACCACTGATCGATATATTTTCAGATTAGCAACTTATTTATTTTAAGAATACCTTTCACTTCATCAAAATCTAATCAAAACTTCAGCGTTCTAAATGTAGGTGGTTGTGATTATTTCTTATACGATGAAAGACTGTTTTTGCACAACTGCACGGTTGGCCCAGAGGTAATGAACCGGACTCGTCATCCGAAGGACACAGGTTCGCGTCACGGTCGCGGATTTCCTTTTTTTTTTTTTTTTAAGCCTTTTGTTTTGCAGACCGCCGGCGAAGACACCATCTGCGTGCGGGAGTTGTTGGGAGCTACTGACTTTTGGTCCGGGGGTCCGGTCAAAAGTTGCCTCATGCGGATAAATTAACTGGAGACATTCTGTGAACTTTGTGTGTGGACTGAAGCACGCTCCAACAAGCGCCGCATGCAACGAGCGGAGCACACCGCCCGCTCGGAGGAGGAAAAGCTATCATTAGCCTCGGAGCTAATGCTAAAAAAAGGAGCTGCAAATGGCGGCGCGCGCAGAGGGCTTTTGGTAAGTTATCTTAAGCTACTAGCACTAACAGTAAGTCAAATGAGTAATAAAAAAGAGCTAATTTTAAAATAACAACATATTAGAGATACTGGCTGTTGCAGAGGGCGTAGTTAATGTAAATAGGTCTTTGTAGGGCGTGGCTTTCAGACCTCATTATTCATAAACCGGTCGTTTAGAACGGAAGTGAAATTTGGCAGAATTAGAAAGGGGATATTTTTTAATCTAAGCATTATTTTGTGTATAAAATTGACTGAAAATGGTCTGGATAGCCCACAGATAAACCACAAAAAATTATATATCCTACATTTGGTCCCCTTTAACTATAAACACTCTAATGTTGCTTTATTCAGTCAAACTAACGGTGGACGGACATGAGCAGGCCTCCTCTGCAAACTGAATCATCCCCTGACTTGTTTTCTAACAGTAGCCCCTTTCATAAGTCAGACCCGCGCAGTTCCCGCACAGACGAGTCGAGTCCGGCTTTAATACCCACCGGGTCGGGGCGCTGTGGAGCGCTAATGGCGTAAGACGTGCCGTTGCTTCGGCTCCTCCGGAACATATGTGTAATATATTCTTTTGCACCTCCTAATATCCTTCCTCTGGAGTAAACTGAACTTTTATTGAAGGAATACGCATACCCGATGCCCAAAGTGTGATTGCCGGAGATATACATGGGGAAACACGACAAAACGACTCGTGGCGGAGCCGGGCCCGTGGCTGCGGTGGGGCCTGATGCTAGTGATAGCACGCTGCTAGCCAAGATTCAGGAAATGGTCGACAACCTACGCAATGAACTCATCGACAGGTTTGAGATTATGATTTCGGCTATGATTAAGAAGGAGGTTGCGGCTGTTATGACGGAGTTTGGGACTAAGCTGGCCTCGGCTGAAGCTAATATCGCTAACTTGGAGCGGGCAGCTAATGAGCATGACGGGAAGCTAACCGCCATTGAGACCCGTATCACCTCGCTAAATACAACGGTGAACACGCTGTCTAAAAAATGTGAGGACTGGGAGGGTCGTTTCAGAATAAATAACATTCGCCTCGTGGGGGTTCCGGAGGGCTCCGAGAGCCAACATCCTACGAAGTTTGTGTCGACGCTGCTTCGGGACCTGCTCGGCCTGGAGGCCGAACCCGCTGTCGACCGGGCCCAGCGCGCCATGCGGACCGGGAGGGCGGAGGGGGGCCTACCGCGCCCGCTCATAGTTCGAATTGCCCTGTACCAGGAGCGAAATGAGATTCTGCGAAGGGCCCGGGAGTCGTCGCCTTTGCTCTTTGAGGGGAAACGTGTTTTCATCTTCCCGGACTACCCGCCCGCGGTGGCTAAAAAGCGCTCGACGTTCATGGCGGTGAAGAAGGAGCTGCACTCCTGCCCTGGAGTCAAATTTGGTCTTCTCTATCCTGCTATACTGCAAATTACACTCCCAGGTGGCCAGGTTCACAAATTCGAGGATCCAGTGTTGGCTGCAGACTTTGTCAAAAAGAACCTTAAAAATGTGGTCGACCCAGCCATGGTGTAACTCCGGACGTATAGCTATGGTGTGATTATCCAATCACATTGTGACTCTTGTGACTTGAGTTCTCAGGGCCCAGTGCCGAAGATAAGCATGATAGATTATGTTACTGTTTACAGTACACGACTCTGGACGTTGAAATTACAGTCTAAAGTGCTTTCCATCTCAGACACTTATCATTCCTCCTTTTTTTAAATTTATATTTCTTCTATTTATGCTTAATTTTTTTTATTTATTTCTCACAAACAGACAGTTAATTTGCCATCTCTAACTTAGGTCTCTTTTTACGACTCCAAATTTGTCAGGTTTCCCCAGCTTTTCTTTTCTTAATATCATTTATTATTATTATTATTATTTATGTTTAATTATTATTATTATTATTGTTATTATTACTATTATTACTTACTTTTTTCTTAATTTTCTTTTCTTCTCATAAACAGACAGTTTAGTTGCTATTTCTTACTTATGTTGTTGATATTATTCTAGCGGATTTTTATGGGCCTGCTTGTATTTTAGTTTCTTCTCATGACATATAAAATAGGACTCTGGTTTTATGACTCCAAAAATTTGTCAGGTTTCCCAATGGTTTATTTTATTCATTAATTACTTCATTGTATTTTTATTTTTATTTTTTTTCTTCTTCCTCCTTAATTTTTTCATTAACAGATAGTTAATCTGCTAATTCTCTCTTACTTATGTTTTTGATATTATTCTAGCAGACTTTTATGGGTCTGCTTGTATTTTAGTTTTTTCTCAGGGCATATTAAACAGGACTTTGGTTTTATGACTCCAAAAGTTGTCAGGTTTCCCCAGGTCTTGGGGTGCTTTTGAATTTTACACACTGTTATCTACATTATGTTCCAGGAGAGGGCGTTGGTGGCTAACACTGCTCTCGCTACTCCTCCTTTCAGTCCTTACTGGACTGTGTGCTGGTAGTTTCTCTTTTGATGTTTTTTGTGGGTTCTCGCGCATCCCGTTTGGGGGGATGCCTCTGCGAGGGGGGTGGGAATGGGTGGGCTGTGGGTGGTGGGGCCTCGTATATCCCGAGTGGGGGGATGCCTTGGCGATGGGGCTGGGTTGGGGGGATCTTTGGTTTGTATGGATGGGTACATTGTTTAATTTTTTTTTTTTTTTTTTTTTTTCCTCTCCCTCCCCTTTTCAGGCGTCCGAAGGCAGTCCTGTCTTTTCCTCTCTTCTTCCTGCTCCGTGCTGACCTATGGCTGAGTCTCATTCAACTTCTGCTGCAACGGTAGGACAAGAGATTTGTTTTACTAGCTTTAATTGCAGGGGGCTCAATAATCCTCAGAAGCGCAGTAAGGTGTTACATCATGTGCGACGTTTGGGGACACACATAGCATTCCTACAGGAGACGCACCTTAGGAATAGAGATCACCTGAAAATTAAACGTAGCTGGTCTGGCCAGGTATTCCATTCCTCCTTCAACACTAAATCTAGAGGAGTAGCCATTCTTATAAATAAATCAATCCCTTATGTACACTCTCAAACTATTTCCGACCCCTGTGGCAGATATGTCATCATCACGGGCACCATCCACAACACTCCGGTAGCTTTGGTCAATATTTATGCCCCCAATTGTGACAATGAAAATTTTTTTAAACACATCTTTCAACTACTTCCCGATATGTCCTCTTATAGACTTATACTGGGAGGCGACTTCAACTGCTGGCTTAATCCCCAACTGGACCGTTCATCCACTAATACAGTCACACCCTCGCGCTCTTCTAAGGTTATTAACTCCTTTATGTCAGAGTTTAAAGTACATGACGCCTGGCGGTTCCTGCACCCCGCTCAAAAAGTTTTCTCCTTCTTCTCCCCTGTCCATCACACCTTTACGCGTATTGACCTGTTCCTGGTTGATGACAGACTGCTGTCCTGTCTCACTGGATGCAGATACGATGCCATCGTTTTATCAGATCATGCCCCGGTTACTATAAGTATCAGATTTGGTTCTCATCCGGTTGAACGAGCACCGTGGAGGCTCAACACCCGTTTATTAGCTGATGACAGGTTTATATCCTTTGTGGCAAAACAAATAGATTTCTTTTTAGAAACTAACAGGAGTCCCGAGATATCCGCTTCTTTGCTCTGGGAGACACTCAAAGCCTTTATTAGAGGAGAAATTATTTCCTACGCCAAACACGAAAATAAACTACGAAAAGAGAAAATTGAAGTGCTAACACACCAAATATCCCAAATCGATGATTTATATGCAATATCCCCCTCCCCTGTTTTGTACAGGGACCGACTTATGATACAAGCGGAGTTTGATGTACTTATGACTCAACACACTACCGAGATGTTACTTAAGTCCGGTGCCCAATTTTACGAACATGGGGATAAAGCTGGCAAACTCCTTGCTCATCAGATTCGCCGTCGGTCAGATTCACGCCTCATTTCTCAAATTCAAACGGATCAAGGAGTCACAACGAACCCAACAGAAGTTAACATGGCTTTTAAAGATTTTTACAAGATATTATATTCTTCAGAATGTTCCCCTTCTATAGCTGACTATGATGAGTTCTTTGACGCCTTGGAGATACCTGTCATTGGTCGGGATGTGGCTGACAACCTTGAGAGGCCCATTGTGGTTTCCGAACTTTCAAAAGCAGTCATGGCTCTGCAAGGGGGGAAATGCCCTGGCCCGGATGGCTTTCCCTGTGAATTTTACAAAACATTTTGGGACAAGATTTCCTCTCTGCTCTTGGAAGTATACAACGAGTCTATAGCCTCTGGGCATCTCCCTCAGACTC
>JBBPBX010115418.1:0-10213 GCA_038048925.1 Garcialebias charrua
CTTATTTTTCTCGATTTAACGTTAACAAGACGTAATGTCTTATGGTTGTTGTTAGTTTAAACTAAAATTAGAGCAAGTTGCCGTGACCCGGATTCGAACCGGGGTTGCTGCGGCCACAACGCAGAGTACTAACCACTACACCATCAGGTTTGTTTACGTGTTACTGAGGAATTCACGAGTTATGTGCATTTCACAAAAGTGTTCAACTATCCAATATTAATGTTTTACACACCTGGTGACATCAAAGGTAACAACTATTTGTAACTAAAATCAAAGCAAGTTGCCGTGACCCGGATTCGAACCGGGGTTGCTGCGGCCACAACGCAGAGTACTAACCACTACACCATCAGGTTTGTTTACATATTATTGAGGAATTCACGAGTTATGTGCATTCCACAAAAGTGTTCAATTATCCAATATTAATGTTTTACACACCTGGTGACATCAAAGGTAACAACTTATTGTAACTAAAATCAAAGCAAGTTGCCGTGATCCGGATTCGAACCGGGGTTGCTGCGGCCACAACGCAGAGTACTCACCACTATACGATCACGGCTGTTTACACTTTACTGAATAATTCATGAGTTATGTGCATTTCACAATAGTGTTCAACATTTACACTATTAATGTTTTACACACCTGGTAACATCAAAGGTACCAACTATTTGTAAAGAAAGTTTCAAGAAATGAAACCATTTGCAGTTGATTCAATTTTGCTTTGAGCAGTCCAACAGAGTTGTGTCTTCCTTCAACTTATTTTTCTCGATTTAACGTTAAGACGTAATGTCTTATGGTTGTTGTTAGTTTAAACTAAAATCAGAGCAAGTTGCCGTGACCCGGATTCGAACCGGGGTTGCTGCGGCCACAACGCAGAGTACTCACCACTATACGATCACGGCTGTTTGCACTTTACTGAATAATTCATGAGTTATGTGCATTTCACAATAGTGTTCAACATGTCCACTATTAATGTTTTACACACCTGGTAACATCAAAGGTACCAACTATTTGTAAAGAAAGTTTCAAGAAATGAAACCATTTGCAGTTGACTCAATTTTGCTTTGAGCAGTCCAACAGAGTTGTGTCTTCCTTCAACTTATTTTTCTCGATTTAACGTTAAGACGTAATGTCTTATGGTTGTTGTTACTTTAAACTAAAATCAGAGTAAGTTGCCATGACCGGGATTCGAACCGGGGTTGCTGCAGCCACAACACAGAGTACTAACCACTACACCATCAGGTTTGTTTACATGTTACTGAGGAATTCATGAGTTATGTGCATTTCACAAAAGCGTTCAATTATCCAATATTAATGGTTTACACACCTGGTGACATCAAAGGTAACAACTATTTGTAACTAAAATCAAAGCAAGTTGCCGTGACCCGGATTCGAACCGGGGTTGCTGCGGCCACAACGCAGAGTACTAACCACTACACCATCAGGTTTGTTTACATGTTACTGATGAATTCACGAGTTATGTGCATTTCACAAAAGTGTTCAATTATCCAATATTAATGTTTTACACACCTGGTGACATCAAAGGTAACAACTATTTGTAACTAAAATCAAAGCAAGTTGCCGTGACCCGGATTCGAACCGGGGTTGCTGCGGCCACAACGCAGAGTACTCACCACTATACGATCACGGCTGTTTACACTTTACTGAATAATTCATGAGTTATGTGCATTTCACAATAGTGTTCAACATGTCCACTATTAATGCTTTACACACCTAACATCAAAGGTACCAACTATTTGTAAAGAAAGTTTCAAGAAATGAAACCATTTGCAGTTGACTCAATTTTGCTTTGAGCAGTCCAACAGAGTTGTGTCTTCCTTCAACTTATTTTTCTCGATTTAACGTTAACAAGACGTAATGTCTTATGGTTGTTGTTAGTTTAAACTAAAATTAGAGCAAGTTGCCGTGACCCGGATTCGAACCGGGGTTGCTGCGGCCACAACGCAGAGTACTCACCACTATACGATCACGGCTGTTTACACTTTACTGAATAATTCATGAGTTATGTGCATTTCACAATAGTGTTCAACATGTCCACTATTAATGCTTTACACACCTAACATCAAAGGTACCAACTATTTGTAAAGAAAGTTTCAAGAAATGAAACCATTTGCAGTTGACTCAATTTTGCTTTGAGCAGTCCAACAGAGTTGTGTCTTCCTTCAACTTATTTTTCTCGATTTAACGTTAACAAGATGTAACGTCTTATGGTTGTTAGTTTAAACTAAAATTAGAGCAAGTTGCCGTGACCCGGATTCGAACCGAGTACTCACCACTATACGATCACGGCTGTTTACACTTTACTGAATAATTCATGAGTTATGTGCATTTCACAATAGTGTTAGACATGTCCACTATTAATGTTTTACACACCTGGTGACATGAAAGGTACCAACTATTTGTAAAGAAAGTTTCAAGAAATGAAATAATTTGCGCTTGACTCCATTTTGCTTTGAGCAGTCCAACAGAGTTGTGTCTTCCTTCAACTTATTTTTCTCGATTTAACGTTAACAAGACGTAATGTCTTATGGTTGTTGTTAGTTTAAACGCAAATTAGAGCAAGTTGCCGTGACCCGGATTCGAACCGGGGTTGCTGCGGCCACAACGCAGAGTACTAACCACTATACGATCACGGCTGTTTACACTTTACTGAATAATTCACGAGTTATGTGCATTTCACAATAGTGTTCAACATGTCCACTATTAATGTTTTACACACCTGGTGACATCAAAGGTACCAACTATTTGTAAAGAAAGTTTCAAGAAATGAAACCATTTGCAGTTGACTCAATTTTGCTTTGAGCAGTCCAACAGAGTTGTGTCTTCCTTCAACTTATTTTTCTCGATTTAACGTTAACAAGATGTAACGTCTTATGGTTGTTGTTACTTTAAACTAAAATCAGAGCAAGTTGCCATGACCTGGATTCAAACCGGGGTTGCTGCAGCCACAACGCAGAGTACTCACCACTACACCATCAGGTTTGTTTACATGTTACTGAGGAATTCACGAGTTATGTGCATTTCACAAAAGTGTTCAATTATCCAATATTAATGTTTTACACACCTGGTGACATCAAAGGTAACAACTATTTGTAACTAAAATCAAAGCAAGTTGCCGTGACCCGGATTCGAACCGGGGTTGCTGCGGCCACAACGCAGAGTACTCACCACTATACGATCACGGCTGTTTACACTTTACTGAATAATTCATGAGTTATGTGCATTTCACAATAGTGTTCAACATGTCCACTATTAATGTTTTACACACCTGGTGACATCAAAGGTACCAACTATTTGTAAAGAAAGTTTCAAGAAATGAAACCATTTGCAGTTGACTCAATTTTGCTTATTTGAGCAGTCCAACAGAGTTGTGTCTTCCTTCAACTTATTTTTCTCGATTTAACGTTAACAAGACGTAATGTCTTATGGTTGTTGTTAGTTTAAACTAAAATTAGAGCAAGTTGCCGTGACCCGGATTCGAACCGGGGTTGCTGCGGCCACAACGCAGAGTACTCACCACTATACGATCACGGCTGTTTACACTTTACTGAATAATTCATGAGTTATGTGCATTTCACAATAGTGTTCAACATGTCCACTATTAATGTTTTACACACCTGGTAACATCAAAGGTACCAACTATTTGTAAAGAAAGTTTCAAGAAATGAAACCATTTGCAGTTGACTCAATTTTGCTTTGAGCAGTCCAACAGAGTTGTGTCTTCCTTCAACTTATTTTTCTCGATTTAACGTTAACAAGACGTAATGTCTTATGGTTGTTGTTACTTTAAACTAAAATCAGAGCAAGTTGCCGTGATTCGAACCGGGGTTGCTGCAGCCACAACGCAGAGTACTAACCACTACACCATCAGGTTTGTTTACATGTTACTGAGGAATTCACGAGTTATGTGCATTTCACAAAAGTGTTCAATTATCCAATATTAATGTTTTACACACCTGGTGACATCAAAGGTAACAACTATTTGTAACTAAAATCAAAGCAAGTTGCCGTGACCCGGATTCGAACCGGGGTTGCTGCGGCCACAACGCAGAGTACTCACCACTATACGATCACGGCTGTTTGCACTTTACTGAATAATTCATGAGTTATGTGCATTTCACAATAGTGTTCAACATTTACACTATTAATGTTTTACACACCTGGTGACATGAAAGGTACCAACTATTTGTAAAGAAAGTTTCAAGAAATGAAACCATTTGGACTTGACTCAATTTTGCTTTGAGCAGTCCAACAGAGTTGTGTCTTCCTTCAACTTATTTTTCTCGATTTAACGTTAACAAAACGTAATGTCTTATGGTTGTTGTTACTTTAAACTAAAATCAGAGCAAGTTGCCGTGACCTGGATTCGAACCGGGGTTGCTGCAGCCACAACGCAGAGTACTAACCACTACACCATCAGGGTTGTTTACATGTTACTGAGGAATTCACGAGTTATGTGCATTTCAGAAAAGTGTTCAATTATCCAATATTAATGTTTTACACACCTGGTGACATCAAAGGTAACAACTATTTGTAACACAAAAACTGTTGCTCTGTTATTTTAAGCAGTAAACACATCATTATTTTCATAGTGGGCTTCAAGGCCTCTTGATTTCTCCTATTTTCTTTTTAAACCTCCCACATGTTAAGGAAGTATGAAATGAATACCAGCCTGTTCTTTGTGTTAAGTTAAAGCTCCGTGTTAAAGAGTGATTCCAGTGAAGTAAATATCTGAAAGATCCATGGAAAGTAAATATTTACTGCTGATCGTCACCACAGTGTTGTTACATAATTGCCGTTTGGACAATTGTCGTTTACAGTTGAGGAAGAATTACTCATGTTTTGCTTTACTTTTGCAATTTGGTAGACTTAAAATGAAAATGTGTAGCTGTTAAACTGTTTAAATGATGGTAAAAGTAGATGTTTACTTGGTTCTTCAAGTAGAAAAGCTTTAAATAAGTAAATTAACCAGTACATGATGCTGTCAGATATTGTTGGGATGTAAAACAGATGTTTATCGTCAGGATTTTGTATAGTTAAAGTAAAGTACTAGTAAAGTAAAATACCTCCCAGCTGAACTTTAGTTGTGCATTTGAGTAAAAGCTGTGACACTGCTTGTCTTTACTGACTTTTCAAAATAAAACAAAGATCAATCTTAATAACACAAATGACAAGTTTGATTTGTCAATAACATTTAGTTTTTTTTTATTTTATTTTTTTATTTTTTTACAAACTGTTGTAATAATACAACTTAAAAACAAAACAAAGTCTATTTTGACCTGGCTAGACTTTGTTCTTGCAGTCGGCGCACCTCAAGGATCGGTTTTCGGTCAATATTCTTTCAGCTTTCTAAAAATTGCTGCATCAAACTGTGGATTAATTTCTTTGCTGAACATTTAAAAGAGATAAATTTTCCAGAACCCACTTGAAGAAAGTACGGTATAACTCAAACTCATGAAAGCAGTTTGTAGTTATCGTGTTAACAACAGGTCGCACATACAGACCAAGAAGACACTGTTTTATTTAGGAACTCAAATCGCCACGGACTATTACTATTACTATTTTTCATTACAGCAAATGATTTATTTTTGATTATTGTGGCTCTAAGTCAAGTGTCAAAGTCAGTTTTTCACGTTCCAGGTGCATCTTAAACTTCTTCCTGAGGGCACACGTCTGCGTGATTGTACTTTTAAAAACAAAATACTATAGTTTGATAACAGGAAACTGACTAAAACAACAGACACACAGTAGAATCAAACATTTAGAAAATGTAGCTTTCCTGGTTGTAATTGAAACATTTAGAAACTCTCCTTGTACCAATAATGGTCAATCAGGTCACGTGGACAGCTTATTTTTTGTAGAAAGACGTTTCGCCCTCTATCTGGAGGGCTTCGTCAGCCTGAGGAGTCCCAAGACTCTGGTTGGTCCATTAAAGGAGTGTACTGCTTAGTGGGGAGACCAGTTTACTTGGGACTCCTCAGACTGATGAAGGCCTCCAGATAGAGGGCGAAACGTCTTCCCACAAAAAATAAACTGTCCACATGACCTGACTGACCATTACTGTTTTTTGCGCCTGGATTATTGAGCATGAACTTGGACATTTCCCATTGGACCTGCTGTGCAACTTTAATTCAAGAAAATGTAATTTGCTGTTGATTCCAAATGATTCATTCTGCATCCTGATGGTACTTTTGTTTTTATGTTCGTCTTAAAAAGCAACAAATTACAAAAATGACATCTAAAGGCTAAATCTGAGATATTTTGTCATCAACTCTAATCTTTCCCTTTGAGGGGAAACTTGAATCATTTTTTATAAAGTGAAGTAAAGCAGGTGTTTTACCAGAAATGTTATGACGATTAGAGTCCATTTATGAGGTTGTGATCCCCTCGCTGTGTCGTGCCACAGGTTAGAGGACAACTATGAAATAGCTGAAGGTGTGTGCATCCCCAGAAGTGCCCTCTACATGCATTACCTTGACTTCAGTGAGAAGCACGACACGCAGCCTGTGAACGCAGCCAGCTTTGGAAAGGTGAGGTTCAAACATCTCATCGTTCTGCATCCTGCGAGA
Source organism: Garcialebias charrua (assembly GCA_038048925.1). Taxonomy (NCBI): domain Eukaryota; kingdom Metazoa; phylum Chordata; class Actinopteri; order Cyprinodontiformes; family Rivulidae; genus Garcialebias; species Garcialebias charrua. The sequence continues at coordinate 6,588 of JBBPBX010115418.1, forward strand.
CGTGGAATCGTTTAACAGCTTTTGACGATTTAACATAAGCAGATTAAAATATTCGAGCCTGGCTTGGTTTATTGCCGCTGCGCTGGAGCTGCAGCTCAGTGTGAACACATAATCTAGAGCCAAAGGAGATGTGCTCTCGCCTGTTCCCACAACCCCAAGAAGCTTCTCGGCCTTCCTACCCCCAGCCATCCGCCGTACCCTGGGCTCCGGCCCCAGCCCCCAACCCCAGGCCCTGCACCCCCCGCCCTTCCACAGCTCCTGTCGGAAGATATTGAAAAAGAGAAGGGGCCTGGATTAATGTGTAATTAAAGGAAATTTGGAAGGGTGAGATGTTGCGGAATGTTAGATCAGTGGCTGGAGCAGTGTGGGGTGTCCTTTAGGAAGGCTTCATTGATTCTGGACAAAACAACGAGAGAGGGCCCGGACTGCCTCCCTGTCTGCTCATTTATCAAGCGGGGGCCTGACAGAAACTTCACAGCTTGGCCTCTTTTTTCATCCCGCACAATGGAGAGCTACACTGTTTGCTGAAGTTTCTGTACCGGGAACCGGACAGAGGAGCCAATCTCTACGTACAAAAAGAGAGGAGCGAAGGAGGGAGGGGAAGATGAGTGAGGTGGCAGAAAGTAATATCATAAATGAACAACTGTGGAAGTAAACCCAACACTTTCGTAGAAATAACAGAAGTTACTCTTTTACCTGACACAAAACTCTGTTAATCCACTTGTTTTACCTCATTTTTTGTCTTTACTTTAATCCGCTGCTGTTAAATATAAATGTTATTTATACAAATCAGTCAGCGTTTTCTTGTCCTTAATTCATAGCTTTTATCTCCCTCATTGAACAGATCATAAGGCAGCAGTTTCCAGCACTAACCACCAGAAGACTGGGAACAAGAGGCCAGTCCAAGTATGTTTAGGCTCTATTATTTTTACACAAACATGCAAAATACCAAACACAATTTAAAAAAATAATTTTACATGGTAATAACACAAAAAGTTTGAACAAAACCTTCATACTAGTTTGTTTTATCAGCATTTTATTAAACGTTAATGTTTATTTGGCAAACAATTCATGCAGTCTAATCCAGGGCTATTCAACTGGTGGCCCGCGGGCCATTTCTGGCCCGTGGGTGACTTCAGTCTGGCCCACTTCATTACAAAAAATAAAATAATTTTTTTGGGGGGTTCTGGGTTTGGACTTTGGTTTCTATTTTTTGCATTTATGATTCAGTGCAATAAAATAAACACATTTAAAAGGTAACAGATCATTGTAAACTTGGTTTTTTTACATAATGATTTTAATCGCTGGATGTCCGGCCCCCCGAGCTGTTGGCTTTCAGAACCTGTGGCCCCCTGAGCAGTTTAGTTGAATAGTCCTGGTCTAATCTAATCCCAATTGCACTAAATTATGTATAAATCGTCGTCTGTTTCTAGATCTATAAGTTGCAGTGATGCTGTTCTGCTCCTCAGGTATCACTACTACGGCATCGCAGTGAAGGAGTCGTCCCCGTACTACGACGTGATGTACTCCAAAAAGGGGGCGGCGTGGGTGAACGAGACGGGGAAGAAGGAGGTCACGAAGCAGACAGTGGCGTATTCACCGCGCTCCAAACTGGGGACGCTCCTGCCAGAGTTCCCAAATGTCAAAGATCTAAATTTGCCTGCCAGCCTGCCAGAAGAAAGGGTAAACGGGAGTTTTAAAAGTCCATACTTACAACGCCCCCTCCTCCTCCTCTTCCTACTATCATTGCACCCCTCCTTTGACTCTTTTATCTGGGTTTGCACTGAGAGAAGGACCTTGAGGATTTATGTGCTGGCTCCTCACTAACTCTTAATCTTCGGGGGGTGAGATAATAAGATCTAGCAGTGGACAAAAGATGGGTACTAGCTGTCCGGCCTTTAAAAGGGGGGCCATGATTTTAAATGGTTTGTGTTTTGCTGATCTCTAAAGCCCGTTTTATATCGTTCTGGACCTGTAACATGTATTTATTGGCCCACAGGCAGATTTATTTCCTTGTTTTTGCTACACTTGGGTTTTTTTCAGTTCCCCCCAGAAGAGGAAATAAACTTTTAGTTTGTGCAACAAATAGATTAATACAGAGTCGTTGCTTTCAGGTGTCGACCTTCATCATGATGTACAGAACACACTGTCAGAGGATACTGGACACGGTGATTCGAGCCAACTTTGACGAGGCAAGGTTTTTCCTGTTCGAAGATAAACGTCACTTTAAATTCTGCTCCCGCAAACTCCCTCTTCCTCCTCTGTGGTGCTGACATCACATCCTGTGTGGCGTCTGCAGGTCCAAAGCTTCCTGCTACACTTCTGGCAAGGCATGCCGCCCCACATGCTCCCCGTCCTCGGCTCCCCCACGGTGGTGAACATCGTCGGAGTTTGTGACTCCATCCTCTACAAGGCCATCTCTGGGGTGCTGATGCCCACCGTCCTGCAAGCACTGCCTGACAGGTGAACATCTGTAGTTACAGGAGCTTTTTTAATCTTTTTAAATAAAGTCTTATAGCAATAAAGCTGAATATTTAAACATATTTTTCACTGCTCAGACTTTAAAACATAAATCTATTTTGTTTACATAAACTTACTGTGCTAATTAAACCTGTTAATCAACATCTACGGTTTAATTATTCAAAGGCTTTTTTTGTTGTTGTTATTTATGATGTCTTGTACCTTAAACGCTTGTGCATGGTTTACACAGTCACTCTTCTTTAGACTTCATTTTGTTGCGTTGTAAGTATGGCGTTATTTTAGATAACTATCCAGAAAAAATACGTAAATTAAAACCTATAGCTGCTGTTTTCATTCATGTTTAACCATCAAATCTAAAAGTTTCAGTTTGTGTACCATCATGAACCTCCTTAAAGCATTTTAGTTTCACAAACAAAATCTGGGGTTTTTCATTTATTTCAATTTTTGTGGATTTTTTTATAGTTTGGCTCGTAATTTATTTATTTTTCTCGATTGAAAACCTGCTTTCATCATTTACATGAATAAAACACAAAAGTAACTCAATGTATAGGAAGTATTAAGAGTTATGTTTATTTTAGCAATGTTTTAGCTTGTTAAAAATAACCTAATGTTTAAAACAAAAGTTGTTTTTTCTCTCCAACAGCAACAAAACTAAATATTTATCACGTTAGGTCAAATGAACACTGACTGTTCAACTTACAACTACCGGTACACAAATACTGAAAAGTTTCATCAGGATTCTGTTTTTGTTCAAATTGCAAACTTTAATTGAAAACTTTAAATTTAAGGAATAATTTGTCGTGAGCCGTATATAAAATCACCGTCGTTTTTTTTTTTTTTTTCTAAGTACCGTATTTTCCGGAATATAGGTCGCGGCTTTTTTTAAATTATTTTTGCATGCCCCGCGACCTATATTCAAGTGCGACCTATTTATGGCTTTTTATAAAATAAGCTTATTTTTTAATCGTTTATTAACAAAAATTTAACTGAGACACACTCTTACAATAATGTCAGCTAACAAATATTTTTTTAGGTGTTTATCCTGCTAAAATTATTCATTTATTAAAGAAAAGTTCAGCTCAGACACATATTTGCTATAATTTTTATCAAACAAATAATTGTTTTTAAGTGTTAATCTTCTTAAA
>JBBPBX010115419.1:0-10213 GCA_038048925.1 Garcialebias charrua
TGAGGGGTTCAGTGTTTTGCCCAGGGACACTTCAACATGTGACTGCTGGTGGAACTGAACCCCCAACTCTCCCATTGGGAGACTGTTCTAACCCCTCAGCATACCTGAAAATGAGAAATTGTTTTCTCTTAAGGAGTCATTTTTCTTCTGTGGTCTCTCGCTATCATGGAGTTACTCGGGGATCCCTATTGGGTCCATTGCTGTTCTCCCTGATGGGGTGTATTTTACAGGATGCACATAATCCCTGTTAATTGTTTTGCTCATGATGTCCAAGTCTACACATAGTACCAACTGCAGCCCTTTGAAATACATTTGTAACTACTGAACTGTCTAAATTAAATGAAAACCTGAGTGAAGTAAAGCTTTCTCAACCTCAGTCAAATAAAAAAATCAGAAATAATTAGACTTTAAAAATCCAATCACCTCATAAACTCCAGCAATAATTCCATTTTTTAAGCTCCATGCAGTTATTCTACTGTCAAGAATATGGACCTGCTTCTTGACAGCTCTTGTAAACTGGAACAGCTCAGTGCTGTTGTAAAATCCAGTTCAGAGTTATTGATAAGGGGAAGCCTTATTGCTCTATCAAATACTTTGAAAAGGTTATTCCTCCTTTTATAACCTTGTGTCTATTGTAAAGCTCATCTCTGTCGTCTAACAGTTCAGAACATAAAAGTTGATCTATTAATTCATTCAAAATATTAATGTAAACATGATGTCTTCTTGGCATCTTTTCACTGTTTTCCTGCCACCCTTTGGATGGATTTTACATTTTTAGTAGCCAATCTTCCCAGATCCAGATGAAAATATGAAGATGGCAAAACATTTTGTGTTGCTGTTCTAAATCTATAGAATAATTTTCTTCTACAGTGCATGAAGGTACACACTGTTGAGACTGTAGAGATATTCATATCTGACTTACCATATTTTTCAGCATATAATCACAGTTTTTTGCCTAGGTAGCATGTCCTGCGACTTATACGGCGAAGCGACATATTTATGGATTTTCCCCCATATTTTTAGACCAGTTTTTGGCTGAGATATGACCGTTTCCATTCATTCTGACAGAAAAAATGAAACAGTCCCACTTTCGGCTACTAGGGGCTCTAAAGGGCCCTCTAGGCTTTTGACGACTACCGGTGTACCTGTACTTGTATGTGTACCGATATTTTAGAGCAAAAAAAGTCCTGCTGGATGGACAGCATGTACGCACACATCATGCTGCAATTTAAAGATAAAATTAAAGTGTTTAACTCCATTCCTGCCTTCATCCTGGGAGGCTTGACCAAAGTGCTGCAGCCTCTGGACATTTCAGTGAACCGGAGCTTCAAAGCAGCTCTGCACCGCCTTTGGGAGGAGTGCATAGTGGACGTAGAGCAACAGCTTCACGGCTACAGGACGGATGTGCCACGTGATGTTCCAGCAGGTTCTTGGATGGATGGATAAAGCGTGGACCTCAGTCAGAAAAGAATCCATCCAGTCGGGGTTCAGGAAGGCCAGGATGTTTGCTGGACGTGGAGGAGGAAGAGGAGGCAGTGCTCTGAGCTGCATCTACTGGTACCTTCTCAGGAGTTGGCAGAACTCTTCACCAGCGACACAGAGGATGAATAATTCAACGGGTTTGAATTAAAATGAATAAATAAATAGGTGTTTCTGTCATCATTATGGGCGAGTGTGCGTGTAGTAATTTTAAAGACGCTTTATTTCATCTGCTTCATTTTGCCATGTTTTAACCGTCAAAGTGCATTTATTAAGAAAAGTTCAGCTCAGACACATCTTTACTAATGTCAGCAAACAAATCTATTTCTTAGATGTTTATCTTGTTAAATTTTAAAGAAATGCAGCGTTTCCACTCGCTGCGCGTGCACACTTGAGACAGAGAAACTCTTTTTTTTATTCAGCTGATTTGAACATTACGTTCATTTATTAAGGAAAAGTTCAGCTCAGACACACCTTTACTATAATGTCAGCAAACAAATAATTGTTTTTAAGTGTTAATCTTGTTAAAGTCCTTCCGTGCACGCTCCTGTGGCCATTTGGCAGCCAATCAATTTTTGGCAAAACATCGGCCCACATTTTCGGGTTGTCAGCGGTGACGCGTAACATACGTGACGCATCAGCGGTGACGCATAATAGATGCGACGTATACGGCGGAGCGACACGTTTATGGATTTTTCCACTTTATTGGACAGAATTGGACTGATGCGACGTGTACGGCGGAAAAGACGGTAGTTGTTTTAGCTTTTAAACCACGTAGAATTTTCATTCAACCTTTATTTAGGCAGGTTAATCCCATTGAGCCTTGAGGACTCATTTACAAGAGAGACCTGACTACAAACAAAGAATGATGACAACGGTGGACAACAATAGGCAATCATAAAAGAGGCATACAGATACAGTATATATATTTTTACTTCAATTCATTTTATTTATATAGCACCAATATGACATTCATAGATGTTATTTTTGTTGTTACTTTTTGTTTCCTTTAATTTTTTTCATTTAACATTCAAGGATTTAGTTCATTTGTTCAACTTTTGTTGCTTTTTAACGTACAGCAGTGCACAATGCCCCTAATATTAAACAAGATTATAATAATAATAATAATAATAATGAATTCAATTTATAACGCGCTTTTCATTAGTGAAAATCTCAAAGCGCTACACACATTGAATGCTACACACATTCATACACCGGTAGCGGCAGACTACCATGCAAGGTGCTTTCCAGTCCTACCGGATTAAATACTGAAATACATACAAGAGGCATTGACTGTAAAGTATTGCCACAATTATGTTAACAATTTGGTTTCTGATGGGAAATTTTATGATCATAACAAAACAAAAAGTTCCCTTTTTGCTGATTTTATTTTATTATATGTTGTCTTTGAGTTCCTAATGCTTGTGTTGCAAACTTGTTTTACTGCATTGTTAAAATTAACCACAGTAACCAGCAGATGTCAGCAAAGTAAAGTGTTACTTTTGGCAGCAGGACCTGAGAATGTGAGTTGTGCCCATAACTTGATAAACAAATCACATTTTTCACCATTCTTTACACAATTTGTTTTCTCTGTGTCACTCGGAATCTAAATGAACAAACTCAAAAAAAAGTTGCTGTAAACTGGACAGAAGCTCACCCCTATGTGAAGCACATACAGTTTCAGTTCATAAATTGTGCTATTTTTTATTTTCCTTGTTAGAATAAAATATTTTTATTCTGTACAAAAAAATGTAGTTTAATTTTTAACTAAAATAAAATCCAGTGATGCTGAACGTCTTTTACCAGAATGTCACCGCTCCTTTGAAATAATAATCAATCTTGTATGAATCATTATATTCAAGTATTTTAAATTAATCATAGTCATTGTGTAAAAACAAACAAACAAAAACATTAGAATCACTTGATTTTGGACAAATCTGATGTAATATTGGTGGTTTACTTATTTATTATCATAACACTTTTTAGCAGTGCTGGAATCAACACCTGACAAAACGTTCATCTCCAGAGCTTCAAGTAAAGGGGTACAAGTGATGTCACTTAGAAAAACGACCCATGCCTAAGGCCTAAATTCAAATAATGTTCCTGCATAGGTGGAAACACCATGAAATGAATTATATATGTTTTTTCTTTTCTTTTTTTTATCTTTCATTTCTTTCTAACCAAAATTAACTCTCTCGCCCCATCTTGCTTTCTTTTCTTGCAAATATTCAAAGCAGCACAGCAGAAGTAGTTTATCTAAGAACAAACAGCACGCTGGTGCGTGTGAGGCCAATTTAAAAGGCTGATTATACTTTTTGTGATTTCCTCAGGTTTTCTCTTCACTGTAAATGTCAGCTGTGATGTGTAATAGGTGTGTGTTTGTGTTTGAGTCACCAGTGCTGTAGGTGGGGGAGTCACATGTTTTATCCTGAGGCCATAAATGTCAAATCCTTATGCAAAGTCATATCACAAGTGTTTACCCCGCTTACACACACACACACAGTCATGCATATGACCCTTTGTAATCTTGTCTTGCAAACATGCAAGATTTCATCAGAGAGTCACGGGGGTCTCACCGACTAGATGTGTGCAGGAAAGGGATTTATGGTTGATGACAAAAACAATCATTCCAGACTGTGATTTTGGTCAGAGTTTGTGAAAGTGATGTGGTTTAAGTGTGAGAGAAGTAAATGCAGAGATCGAAACTCTGGACCACAGAAGAAAAACGTAACTAAACACTAATTCCCTTTTACTTCGGCTTTAACCTTTAAGACTCCAGCAGCATCAGGAATTCTGCTACGCTGATTATTGCACATGCAATCTCTGTGGTGTTGTATTATTGTGTCTGTGACTCTCACTAGCTTTTGTGGGACACTGTGTGTACAATATGAGCCTGTACGTAATGAATCAGATTCATGGGAACCAAAGCGCTCCTTCTTAACTCTGCACACCGACCATGAAGGTAGTTTTCCTTCTCTCTTGTGAGGCCACTAGTTTCAGGTCTAAAGGAACAGGTATCGTTTCCCTGTAAGTTACGGGATGACTGTGATTTTCCAGTCAACGTGCATCTCGGTCAGTGTCACAGTGTTCGAACCACAGCCTGTTGTCTGATAATTCATCGTGTAGCTCTGCTAAACTTCTTATGTTTGGTGAGCAAAGTTTAGCTGACATGATTTTTTTACTATTCATAAAATTGCTCAAAATATATATATTTTATCATTTAAATATGTTCCTTTATGCAAACAAAATGATAAATCACTTTAATTTTGCTTTAAAAGTGATTTTGAACTTCAAGCCGTGTTTAATCATGGGAAATCTGATTACACCCGAACGCACCATCTGTGATGTCACACCGGGCAGAGCTCTGGGCTTGTCACAGTGCGCAGGTATGAGCAGCTCGACATGAAGGTAAGTCTGATACAGCATCAGACCTAAATTAGATCCTGTTGTTTCTTGTTCCATCACCCAAACTATTTTCTGCTTCCCAAAATGAAGACAAATAGCTCAAATCTTCACATAGATTGATAAATTCATCCGGTTTTAAATTGTCCGCTATTAAAGAGACCAGAGCCCTCTGCCCAGTGTTACGTCACAGATGGTGCGTTCGTGTGTAATTGGATTTCCCATGATTAAACACGGCTTGAAGTTCAAAATCACTTTTAAAGCAAAATTAAAGTGATTTAGCATTTTGTTTGCAAAAATGAACATATTTAAATTATAAAAGATATATATTTTGAGCAATTTTATGAAAATTAAAAAATCATGTCAATGGGGCTTTAAGCTTAAGGGTTTAGTTGGAATCAAAACACTTTCAAAACTGTTTTTTTTTTCCCAAAAAATATTTATTACAAGACTCAAAAAAAGCAGTACTATACAATATTTCACAAGAAAGAGAAAAAACAGAGAACAAGCTGCAGAATATATGACATGATGCAATAAAAAATGACCATTTCAAAGATTTGGACGTGCAAGCATCCAATATGTTTTATATTTTGCATATCAAGTATGGTAGATTATAAAGTCAGTCACCCACAAAATGAACTGTCATATTGGAGAAACGTTTATGCTTTATGGTATCACATGTGCACAAGTTACATGTTTGACCAGATTCCTGTGAATAATAATTATTCATTCACGCTGGCTTATCTCGTCGACGTATCAGGGTTTGCGAGTTCTGATATTCACAAACCCTGGTTTGTCTTGGAGGCCATTCTTCCTGTGCACCTGCTCTAGTACTTCCTGTCTCAGTTTGCCCTCCGCTCGCCTCACCCCCAACCCCCAGCCTCAAACCGCATCCTTCACACTTTCATTATAATATTTGCAGAAAAAGAATTTAAAAAATGCACCTTTCTCCACAGTCATAGTTCATCATGAGGAAATGTGCATGAAAAACTGATAGGGTCTTCCCCACCTCTACCCCTTTAACATTTACAGTACACAGCCGTCTCAAGACATCGTACAAAGTCACAGTTTTGAAAAAAATGCACCTTTCTCCACAGTCATAGTTCATCATGAGGAAATGTGCATGAAAAACTGATAGGGTCTTCCCCACCTCTACCCCTTTAACATTTACAGTACACAGCCGTCTCAAGACATCGTACAAAGTCACAGTTTTGAATTCATATTTGTACCCTCGCTGCTGACTTTTTCTTTCTTTTGGCGTGCTCGTCACTCTTGAATATGTTGCAGAGGTCTCTGGGAGGCATAGTCTACTGGTGGAGGGGCGTTCTGTTCCTGGATGTGATCATAGGCCCGCAGGTAGTGACCTGAGTTCTGTTGATAATAATACACCAACTTCTTGGCAAAAACAGGCTCCACCTAAAATAAATTGAAGTTTGAATATATTAAATATGTTAAATCATTGTGTCCCAAGAAGACAGAAAATCTTAAATGAATCTTAATTTTCAACAGATTCCTACTAGGTCATTATGAAAAATGATGATGATCAAAATTATAAACAAAAATTGTATTATCTCAATAAAAAATATTGCTTGGTTTTTGTTGCCAAGTTGACAATATTTAAAAATAGAGTTCTGCTTTAGCCAAAGGGAAGATACTTTCAGAACATGTGTCAAATCAATGTCCGTGGGCCAAGGGCTGTTGCAAATACAGTATTTAAACTGGTCCCCAAGATGAAGATTAAATGCTAAATATTTAGTATCATCCAGTGGTGGGATGAAACAAAGTACAAGTACTTTGTTACTGTACTTAAGTACATATTTCATGTATCTGTACTTTACTTAAGTAGAGTTAAACATCAGTACTTTTACTCCACTACATTTTACATGAAGTATCTGTACTTTCTACTGCACTACATTTCTATAATGTGTTACAAGTTACATTCACGTTGTGTTTTTATTTTTATTTTTGTTTGTTTGTTAGTTTTAAAGTAACCAATGTTGAGAGGGGAGTTGGTCCATTGAATCACTGCAAAGTGGGCAGGTAACATTAGACCTGCCTTCAAGAAGAGCTGGACCGACAATGTATATTCTATACGTCATTGAGCTGGGAGCACCCACAGCACCACTAAAACACCCAAAATGGATTCCACCACAAAGATTCAGCCAGAAGGTACACACCACCCATGGCCTTATTGAAAGATTATTGAAAGATTATTGAAATATTATTGAAAGACTGTTCAGTACAGCAGGACACATTCTCTCTCCCAAAAGAGACAGTCTGGACTCAAAAAACGTTGAAAACCAACTTCTTCTGAACTTGAACAAGAAATTCTTGCTGCAATATTAAAATGTGTCAGTTCATGGGATGGTAGGTCAGGAGACAAGAGATGTCTCCATATGGCTCGACACTCGGGTCCAAGTTTTGAAAATGGTGTCAGTAATTTAAAATAACTTTTGACCCATTACAAGGTTTAGACAGTACAGTATTTTAACTAGGGATGCACCGATCCACATTTTTCACTTCCGATCCGATCCGATACTTAAAAACTGGGTATCGGCCAATACCGATACTTTTCCGATCCGATACTGTTCAGGTATGTGAATCTGTATAATTGAATTTTTGTACTGTGACGATTCATTTTAACATTGTGTGAGATAAACCCAATGAAGACACTCTTGAGCCTTACAAAAAGAAACTCACAAACTTTAACAGCACACAAGAGGCAGGTCTATACCACACACATGTCCTTCTCACTGATGGTGCAGCTGGAAAAACAAAAAAACTGCTAAGCATGATGGGAAAGACAACAAAATCCACTCCCCTTAACCACTAAGGGAGTGGATTTTGTTGTCTTTCCCATAATGCTTAGCGTTTTTTTAGTTTTCCAGCTGCACCTAAAGCTGGAAAACAAAAAAACTGCTAAGCATTATGGGAAAGACAACAAAATCCACTCCCCTTAACCACTAAGGGAGTGGATTTTGTTGTCTTTCCCATAATGCTTAGCGGTTTTTTAGTTTTCCAGCTGCACCTAAAGCTAATTTAACACTAGGAATAGACCCATTTAGTGTTTGTAAACAAGGACGGCTGCGCGCGCAACGTGGATACAGAAGACTCCACCCACCCAGGCATTTTTCCAAGCATAACAAAGTTGCGGAGTGAATCGAGCTAATTAATTTCCTCCACCAGCAACAAAATGTCAGGATGTTGCGTATATGGTTGTACAAATAGGTCTTCTAAGGAAGGACTGAAGTTCTACCGCATACCTCGAGGCAATCGACCATTTCAAAGCCACCGAAGGAAGCTGTGGCTTCAGGCCATCAAGCGGGTGGATTGGACCGACGACATCATCAAAAACGCACGAGTATGCGGTGCCCATTTTATATCAGGTAAGGTTACTCATCTAGTTTTATTTCACCATAAACCCTGGTTGTCATTAACCATTGTTTTTAAAAACTAGACGCAGTTTAGTGGTGTTAAATTCGGCCGGAAAGTTGGCTAGAAGCTAGTTGCTAATAAGCTAGGACTTTATCAAAAATGCACGAGTATGCGGTGCCCATTTTATATCAGGTAAGGTTACTCATCTAGTTTTATTTCACCATAAACCCTGGTTGTCATTAACCATTGTTTTTAAAAACTACACGCAGTTTATTGGTGTTAAATTCGGTCGGAAAGTTGGCTAGAAGCTAGTTGCTAATAAGCTAGCTCTTAATAAACAAATGCCTATGTGCTTTATTTTCAGGGGAAATGTCGTTGGATTATCGAAGTCCTGACTTCGTACCGTCTGTGTTTGTGTACACTAAAAGCCAGGGAGCACGAGCGAAGATGGAAAGGTATGGATAATTAGCTTTGGCCTGTCTTTACTATTTTTTTTCTGTTCTGTTGTCATGGTCTTTAGCATACTTTGGTGTAGTGCAGGCTTTGAAATACAGCTCTGTATTAAAAGTAGATGTGTAAATGTTTATTTACTGTGTGTCACTACATCTTCACATATTTTTATTTTAGGTACCAGAGGAAAAAGACGAGAGATGCTGGTGTGCACAAGTCATCACATCAACCCAGCCCTGGCAGTGTCACTTCAGATCAACAACAAGAATCCAACATGGAACATGACCCTGGTACAAATATATTAGGTCCTATCTAACAAACTTTTTAATAAATTGATTGTTTGATTAATTAATTATAGATAGATTTAATATTTCTGAAATACTAGGGCGTCAACCAACATTCTGCTCATATTTTATTCAAACCAGAATGGTTTGCTTGCAGTTTTGACCCCAATGTGTACAGCTAAATATTGTTCACATTTAATCAGCTAAAAAAGAACACACTTCACAGCACAGGCACATTCTGTGTCAGAGCATAAAGTGTTGCTTCCTGCTTTTTGGTGCATTTGCTTACCGTTTCTTTTCATAACTTTCAGCACAAGAAGATGTAGTCCCGAGGACTGAATATGATGATCTGAACCTGAGGCACTGTCAACTTCAGAATGAATATGCCCACCTGCGTCAGGAGTTTGACACGCTACAGGCTGAACATCAAAAGTTAAAACATAAACTGGAAGGATCTCCGTTTTCTTATTCAACTGTTAAGTGCAATAAATTGTCACCTGTCTAACAATAAACAAACAATTTAATTAAATTATAACCTGTGTATTTCTTCAAAATTGTAAATACAGGTATAATGTGGTTCAAAATTAATCCAAATAATTGAATATGACATCAAAAACAGGCTAGAAGCCTACAAAAAAATTAAGATGTTTAATATAAGATTTATTTAAAACAACAAACATCAGATTATTGGATGACTGCAAAGATCAAGGTAAATAACAGACCACCTATAACATCTACGGTGGTACACAACATAAAGTATAAAAAAATCGGACATTTCGAAGTTCTTTATGCACAAAATCTTTTACACTGATAGGGCGTGTGTTTAGTTTTCAGCAGGACAAATGTTTCCTCACATTTCACCTTTAGTTCATTGGGTGTGAGGTCTCTGGATGATGTGCTAAATAAAACTCAGGTAAATCTAGATGCTCCTCATAGTTGTGGTCAGATGAAGCGGTGTACGTGTCACTATTGTCCAAGCTTGTCATCACTGCACAAACTGGGTCCACAGCCCGCAGTTCTTGGATGTCGTCATCTGTCAGCACTGTTAAAAGAACAAACAAATGTAGTTAGGGTGGTATATTACATCCACATCTTCAAAGGTGAGATGAAAATGTAAACGCAGGGCTCCAGACTGCACTTAGCTGGGTTCTATTTTACCTGTGAAGTTCAGACTGTTAAAAATGATTATAGCCACTTCTCTTTTAATAATGATGAAAAATTAA
>JBBPBX010115420.1:0-10213 GCA_038048925.1 Garcialebias charrua
TAAGTGTTAATCTTGTTAAATTCTTGTTAAAGTCCTCCCATGCACGCTCCCGCAGCCACCCCTTTGGCAGCCAATCGATTTTTGGCACAATGCCGGCCCATGTTTCCAGGTGGTCAGCGATGATGCATAACAAACGTGACGCGTCAGCGGTGAAGCATAATAGATGAGATTTATAAGGCGAAGTGACTTATTTATGTTTTTTTTTCCCCACTTTATTAGAACTTTTTGGACTGATGCGACTTTTATGGTGGACAATACAGTATATTTCTCTCAGGATGTGGGTTTTAAAATTGTATTTAAGTGCTATTCTTCAAATTGTTCATTGTTCTTTGGTTATTGTGTCTTTTGATTGTTTTCTAGAGTTCGTCTTTACCATTCACTGTTTCCCTCAGTTCTGCCTCATCTCACACCTGCTCCTCATTTCTTATGAGTACCAGCTGCAGTCTATTTCCTCATCAGCGCTGGTCCATTTATACCCTGGTTCTGCACTCATCCAGCAGGCTTCCATTGTTTCATCACGCTTCATTCATTGCTTTGAACTTCTACTGTCGCAAGAGCTTTTTGTTTTTATTTTATTTTTATTTTGTTTTTATTTTGTTTTTATTTTGTTTTTATTTTGTTTTTATTATTACAGTATTGAACTTTTTAGGTTTCGTTCGAGTTGGTCTACTACATTAATGGGTCTGACCTCTTCAAACTATGCCAAAATAATAACGTAAAGCCAAACTGATGGCGATATTGTTTTACTGATTGGTGTTGTAACTATTATGGGCAGCGTTCACAAAAGCCATTAACTCATCAGTCTTTCCTTTTTTAAGCAACCGTCTGTAACAGGTAAGATGTTAACCGGTCATAACCTTTTTAAAGTACTCTACTTTAAAATAACTAAACTTTCACTTTAAGATTCAGTAAAACACAGCTGTTCTACTATTTTATCTTCAATGTTTCAGTCTTTGACTACAATAAATACAGTTTAAAATGCGGAGGTCATTTTTTTTCAATTGCTACTTTTAAAAGCATAATTTCCCTGAACTTTTTTGATTTTCCCAACAGGCTGTTCAACATTGTTTTGTGTGTTAGCAGAGAGGAAATTTGCTGTGGATCCACTGTGACAGAAACCGTAATTTGTTCCTCTGCAGTGTGTACAAAGGCTGTGGTGCAGTTTTCCAACAACAGCAGGCGTTTTCTTGAAAAACGTCACAACAAAAGAAAAGCCAAGACATGTTTTTGTCCTTACATAGTGGCCTGTAGTCTCAAAGTGTATCCATGTACCGAAGACTCACAGCGGCCTGTTTACAACAGGCATTGTTACAATGAACTGCTGCTTGTCTGACCTAGTTACCCATTATTACATTTTCAGTGAAATGTAATCATTAAAAACGGTGTGGAGTATCTTTTCAGACAGGCAGCCATGTGGTCTTTTATTTATGATGCGCTCAGTCTGTGCAGCTTCTTTGATACACAGGACCGTGTTGCGCAACTGTGGCTTTACCTTAAATACAAGGTTTTTGTGCTAGAAAAGCTACTAGAAAACATTTTAACAAAAATACTAAGATGGTATTTGTCTAAATATAATGGAGCTAAATGTACAACCTCGTTTACACTTTAATAAAATGATACAAAAAATATCCATTATTCATGTAACATGGGAATAAAAGTATAATACAGTATATCATTTGTACAATATTCTTTATATGTAGTTCTAAAAGACTTACTACGTACTAACAAAAAAAAAATTTAAAAATTTTTGAAATCTTCTAACAAGTTGCATCTATTGTGAAAGATGTTACAGTTTCCAAACACTTTGCTCTTGGGCTGAAGGTTTAATCATGCTCTGTAGCATTTCTAAAATTAGAATGGGAGGCAGAGCTTTCAGCTTCCAGTTTCTGCTCATGAGGCTGACTCTCTGTCTACTTCTAAGGCTTAAGTTGTGTTAAGGGAGTCATTTCTTCCCACTGTCGCTATTGCGTTGCTCAGGATGGGGGATTTTGTCAACAAAGTGATGATTCAACCAAATCTGTTGGCTCTATTAGAAAACTTGACATTTTATAATTGTATGTAGCATATTTTTTGGACTATAAGGTGCATTAAGTGAAACAAAACAGTGAGATAAGTCAAACTTTATTCAAGTCATTCACAATAACCACAAAAAATTGGTTTGAGGTCAATAACCACAACCAGAATTAATACATACAGTAAGTCACACCTGGTTATAAGGCTCACTGTATATTTTAGAAAAAAATTACAGGACTTTAAGTGCTCCTTATAGTCCAAAAATATGGTAATAAAATTGGCTCCATGTTATTTTTATGTTATGGAAACGTTTTGAGAACCTATGCAGAATCTGTAACCGAGGTCCTTATGGGGATTTTGTTATGGGATAAGAATTGTCTTTGATGGGTTGAAGATTTATTCCCCCATTCTTCACATGATTTAAATTACCAGATCAAAAGAATGGGCAGTTTCCTAACAGAGCCTCTGTTCCAAAATGGCACAAACCAGTCTCACAAATAAACGTTAAGTTGATCCACAGCCAGCATGTTTTGGATCAACTACAAAAGTCAGCTGGAGATGTACATCCACTGACTACTCCATGAGAGTTTCAGTTGTTTTATTCATATTTTAACACAGACAAATGCACCCATCCATGGAAAGAAAATATATCATGCTTTTTTTTTCCATGGCAGCAGGAAAGTAAAGATATTTAAAAAAAATTAAATGCTCACAAGAAAGTTTAAAGCTGCTGTTGCAGTTAAACAGCATTGTTTTTATATAATTGAAATTATTTAATGTTTTAACATAATTAAAACGCAAAACAACTTAACAACTATAAAATTTTCACAAGAATAGGTTTCCTGATTTTCTCTGTCATAATCACTTTCCCCACAGCTGGCATTCATTCCAGTCGTCCACCCAGCCACACCTGCACCTGATCCCGATGACTTCTCCTGCACAACTTAACCCCTACCAGATGTTCATCATACACTGGAACATTCTTCTTCTTCTTCTTCGATGGTGTTTACTGGCAGTTTACAAACGCAGTGTATTACCGCCATCAACCGGACGGAGATGTAATTCAAGAGTCTATGTACTTTCAATAAAAAAATAAAAAAATAAAATAATAAAATAAATAAATAAATAATAAATAAACAAATAAAAAATTAAATCCTTTCAGCTAATTTCGTAACTTTCAAATATTTAACAAGTGCTTTAGTTACATCCTGTGACTGCTCTTTCTTCAATAGAGTAACCAGTGTCACTGAACTCCCCATTACCCTTTCCAGTGCCTTCCTCTCATTATTATATTTCTTACAATAAAGCAACACATGTTCCACTCCTTCCAGTTCCCCACAAGTAGAGCAGTCACCTGATGGATGTTTTCCTATTATCTTTAGACCACTATTTAATGTAGTATGCCCAAGCCTCAACCTGTTAATCCATACTTCCTCTCTCCTAGTCATTAAACTACTATCATCACGTAGGAACACTGGAACATTATGCTACCTTTGGTAAGTTAAGTGACAACCGAAAACATATTCCTTGTGAAATTGTGACTAACCTTTCGACACTGTTTCCAGGTCCTGCTCCTATGTGTCTTTGAATATCTCCGCCTGACCTCACCCAGACATCATCATGTTTTCTGCAACACAACAGGACTCAGCCTGGACCCAACACCGAACACCACAAACCCATTACCCTCTCCAGCAATACTCACCTATCTGGATCCCACCTTGATCTCCCTCCACAATTACTAGGACCTTGTACCTCCCCACTCTCCAATGCAACCTGCAAACAAACAATAGTAAGAAAAATACAGTACTAACAAACAAACAATTATCTTCCATCAAGATCTCTGAAACAACCATACTCACCTTATTATTTGTGTATAATATACTTTGTACAGTATTAACAGAAACAGTATTTTTTTTATTTATTTACCCTTTATTTATCCAGGTAGTCTCATTGAGCCACAATAACTCATTTTCAAAATAGACCTGTGTTAGGGAGCAGATGGTGGGGGTTGAGGGCCTTGCTCAGGGCCCAGAGTGGGGTGAATGAGGGTGGAGGCAGGTGTGGGTGTTTCAGCTTTTTCCACCCAAATTTTTTTTATGTTGTCAGTACCGGGGCTTGAACCGGTGATCTTCCAATCACAGGCCCACCATCTCTAACCTCTGCGCCACCACTCCCCATACAAGGATCTGAGATATTCATCTGCCTAAATAAAGGTTGAATGAATGAATATCTCAGATCCTTGTACTGTATACTGTTTCTTTTAATATACTGTATATTTCTGCTATTTTGGGGTAAATCTGGGACCTTGAGTATGCAATTTCGTTCCACCTCATGTACCACATGTGATGGGAATGACAATAAAGAACCTTGACCCTTGAACCTTATTGCCCTGCTTCTGCCCCCATCCAAAGAAACTTGCTACACGGTAAATAAAATCACTTACCTTTTGTATTGTGAGTCCATGTCTCATCAGTCTGCCAACTTGGGGTCATTATAGCAAACATCATGTTAAATCAATGAAGATTGAGGATAAATTGTTTGAAATAAACACATACCGTATTTTTGGGACTTTAAGGTGCACTTAAAAATATTTTACATTTTTCAAAAGTCGAGAGTGAGCCTTATAATCTGGTGCACAAATCCTGTTGGTTTACTGCCCTCGAACTGATTTTATGTGGTACCGTTACGTCCACCAAGGACACAACATATTACAGGAGGACATGACACACACACAAGGGGGTTCAACATTCAGTTTATTAAAAAGGCTGCTGCTTCCTGAAAAACAAGGAAAAAGACCAAGAACCCCCAGTTCTCGTGTCCACCAAAAGATACAAAAGGGAGCCAAGATGGTGTAGTGGCAGGGGAACTGGACTTGGGACCCGGAGGACCCAGGTTCGAACCCCAGTCACGGCATAACTTGTGGTGTGTTTGAGCAGCACATCTCATCCTTACTGCTCCCCGGCGC
The DNA here is from genome assembly GCA_038048925.1 of Garcialebias charrua. Classification (NCBI taxonomy): domain Eukaryota; kingdom Metazoa; phylum Chordata; class Actinopteri; order Cyprinodontiformes; family Rivulidae; genus Garcialebias; species Garcialebias charrua. The sequence continues at coordinate 4,979 of JBBPBX010115420.1, forward strand.
GCTTTCTATAGCTGCCCGCTGCCACCTGGTGGTGAGTGGGTTAAATGTAGAGTCAAATTTCGTCTTGTATGGGAACATACACAGATGACAAAAATATGACATTATTATTAAAAACCCAAAGTATTAACTTAAAGGTGGACCTGGTGAGCTGGCCAAACCAAACAAAAGGTACAGCAGCGAGCCAACCCTATACAGGGCCGTTGAAGCCGCTGCGGATACCAGACTAAAGCTACAAAAAAAAATAAACACAACAACAACAACAACAACAACAACAACAACAACAACAACAACAACAACAACAACAACAACAACAAAACTCCTATTACAAAAGAAAGTGCAAAAATTGGACTACCGGTCCCACCAGGCCAAAAACACTACAAAATAAATTTAAAAAAACATACAAAACGTTAACAAAAATTACCTGTGGTGGCTGAAGCCACCGGCTGCAGGCCACAGCTCCAGGGTGAAGCCAAAAAAACTACTAGATGACAAATAAGGCTCCAGAATAAAACAAGGGCAGCAAAAATAATAATAATAATAATAATATAATAATAATAATAATAAAAAAAACAGTCCAAACCAGAGGAGTCTGAAACCAGTGCATCTGTGAGAGGCAGCTCCAAAATATGGGCACCAGAGAGGAGCAAAAAAAGAGAGGGAAGAGAAAGGGGGAAGCACAGCCCAAAACAATTAAAGGCTAATCAGCCAACCCAAAACCCAAGACATGTCCCAAGAACAAAATAATAAGGCCAATGTGCCCCAGGCACATAACAGGTGAACAATGTTGAGTTATTGTGAATGAGATGAATAAAGTTTGACTTATCTAACTGTTTTGTTTCGCTTAATGTGCCTTATAGGCTGAAAAATACAGTACAATACTTGTTTAACTGGAACAGGAAACATATGAGAGGCTGTAGATGTGTGTGTGTGTGTGTATGTGTGTGTGCGTGCGTGTGTGCGTGCATGTGTGCGTGCGTGCGTGCGTGCGCCCGAGTCTGTAGAAGTGTGTGAGAGAGGAAAATAGTTTAAGTCCTACACGGCCCCTCATAGAAACACTTCATTAACTTTGCATTGCATGTTGCATCCTGCAACACGGGGGGCGCTATCAGTGGGAAAAATAAAACATTTAGAGAAGTTTAAAAGTTAATTGTAATATCAATAAATATGCTTGACGTGAACTAAACTGTGTAAATTTTAACTTTTACTATGCAGTGAGTGTTGGCTAGATTATGAATTAAATACACCCACATCAACTCATTTTCACAGCCATCAAGGCCAAGTCTGCTTGCAGATCTCTATGTGTGGATGCATAAACATGAGTACTCACAGCACACAAGGCCTGGTATCACCTCATGGCTTAGAAAAATGTGCTCAGAGCCAAAATGTTTAGATATGCATCGGTTTCCCTATTTATTATGTCCATTGACAGCTCTCACCTCATTAGGTGGCAGGCATAGATCAAAAAGCTGGAGGTGTCCCAAGTGGCTGCAGGTGGAGGTTCACAACAGGAAGCATAAATGACTAATGGACAGAGGGGAGGCAGAAAACCTCTCCTGGTGTTGGTGCAACAGCCCTGGCTGCAAACAAAGATTATTTCTGAGAAAACAAGATTCTGTGCATATTAGCCTTTGTATGTATGAAACTTCCAATAACCGAAGCCATGTGTGCAGGGAGACACTGACTGATGAGGCCAGACAGATTATGTGACCGAAAGGAAAACGAGTACAGAGCGTGGTTCTGATGCTGCGAGAGGAAAATCACTGCAGAGCTATGGTGTTCCTCTGTCTAACATCAGGATCCAGGAGCTTTTTGATCTACCTTCATGTGCACAGTTTTACATATAAAAGTGCCAATATTTATGATTGCTTTAGATGCTCTTTTGGATTTGTTGTTAGGTTTATTTTTATTTTTAATTTGTTTTATTTTCTGTAAAAAAAAATAAATAAAAGGATGTAAAACAAAATACGTAAAAGCAAAATGCATTGATTTGCAAACTTCATGAATCCCATTTTTTTTATTTACAACTAAAAGGAATAATATATCAGATGTTTTAAAGAGGGTGGTATAGTGGCTCAGTCAGTAGAGCTGTTGCCTCTCAGTGGGAAGGTTGTTGGATCAAATCCGGTCCGGGGGCCTTTTTAGGTGGAGTTTGCATGTTCTCTCCATGCATGCAAGGGTTTCCTCCAGCTACAGTTTCCTAAAAAATAATGATAATGGATGCAAGTTTCAACCAAAAAATTTATTGTACAACTTTTTATTAAATAAATAAATTAAAATTTAACATTATGGTAGTAAAACATCTCAAAAGGTTGAGCCAACAAAAAGCTCTAAACATCAGTAAGACTCAAAGAAACAGCTGGAAGAGCCCAAAAAAGTTAAGTCAGCTCCTCCGGATAGTTTTAATCATTATTTATTTATTGACCTTTATTTAAGCAAGTAAATCCCGTTGCAATCCCAGCTCAGGAGACCCGGGCTTGAAGGAAGCCTAACATGCATGTTTTTGAGGGAGAAAATCCACACAAGCACAAGAAGAACATGCAAACTCAACAAAGAAAGACTCAAGGTCCAACTGGGGATTGAACCCAGAACCTTCTTGTTGTGAGGCAACACAGTGGCCAAAGTGGTTCAAAACATCAAACTCATGCTCAATAATTCAGATAGAAAATGCTGAAATAGCATTTTACATTTTACAACTGATTAGGGTCATCGGCAGCAGGACTGAGTACAAAAAGAGGATTTTAGAGAAAATGAAACTCTAAAAAGTAAAGATGGGTAGATGTTCACTGTGAAAAACTGTCTGAACATACCGATAATGGAATAATTTCAGAATAACATTCATTGCAGAAAACTCAAATCTATCTATCTATCTATCTATCTATCTATCTATCTATCTATCTATCTATCTATCTATCTATCTATCTATCTATCTATCTATCTATCTATCTATCTATCTATCTATCTATCTATCTATCTATCTATCTATCTATCTATCTATCTATCTATCTATCTATCTATCTATCTATCTATCTATCTATCTATCTATCTATCTATCTATCTATCTATCTATCTATCTATCTATCTATCTATCTATCTATCTATCTATCTATCTATCTATCTATCTATCTATCTATCTATCTATCTATCTATCTATCTATCTCTATTCTGTGGCTGGTGAAACTTGGACTACTCATTGTTATTTTGCTCAAGAAGAAAATATACCTTCCTTTCAGTAAAATGTAATTTTCCAGTATTTGCTTGTCTCATCACTTCTGCTTGCCGTCGAGATTTCCCATCACTTCTGTCTTTGTTTCCCAACTTTTCCACCACATCAACTCCTTAAATTTTCCGGCTGTCCCCCATATGTCTCGGTGATGTAGAGGACCATCTGCAAGCGGGCCAGTCTCTTGGACATTGATTGTAAACGTCCCGCTCTCCCACCGTGCACATTCAGCAGCTTTGTGGATGATCTGCTGTTCGTCTGAGTCATAGATCAAAGCTGGGGAGTAGCACCATCCCAACTCCTAAGACTGGCCATTTACAACACCCACAGCACTTCTTTTTTGTTACAAATACATAAAAGTATGTGTTATTTCCCAATAAATAAATAAGATTATTAATATTTGTTTTTACACTTTTTATATTTAATACAAGCTGCTTGAGTTAAGTTTAACAAGTGTAATTTATTTTAAATATCTAGAAAATAAGAATGTCACATGTGACTCTGATTTTTTTGGTTGACATCAACAACAGTAAACTATATTTATTTTTAATTTGAATATTTTCTGATGTTTAGCTGACTTCAAATGCATTCAGCAGTTCAGGATGGAGATTTTTCTCTCCGGTGTTGACAGAAGGCGCATCATGTGTAATTGTGTTTGGTCAAAATTGTTTCCTGCTATGAATGCTATACTGTTCTTTAATAATTTGATCTAAAAATGGCCATCATGTAGCATGTAAAGAAAGAGCCAATGAGGTGGGAAGGAAAAGAGAACCTTAATTTCTTTTTAAACTGGCAATAAAAACTAAATGAAAACAAGTTATTTAATAAAATATCAATTTGAAGAAATAATTAAACAGAATCTGATGCTGATATAAATTATCCTTCCAATCCAGATCATGGTCTGTAAACTGTTGACCTCTGTGAGGAGCTACAGACTCCTCAGAACAAGAAATAAACAAACTAAAGGAGAGTGTAGTGATACAACCCGGTATCTGAAACTCTTAGTGGTACACTTTTCTTGAGGCTCTCAATAAGACGAGTGGACACTATTTTATTACATTTATTTTGAATCAAAATACACAAATCAATCAGAAGAGACTTCCTTTTAATTTGTGTTAATTCAGAATTAATTAACAGAATAACTCTTGTCATTGTATGATCATGGTTTTATGCTGTTACCAATGCTGGTGTAAGTCTTGGTCAAAGAACTATGGCAAGTTTGAGAGATATGTCAAGTTGTACTTTTCAGATTTGTTTTAGAAATGTTAACACATGAATTAGTGCTGGACAATAATTCAATAACGATAAATATCGCGATATACTTTTATTCAATAACGATGATATGAAGTTTAAGCATATTTTCGATATTTCGATAGGATTTTACAACGTTTCACTGACGTTTTTCTTTTTCTGTTCGGGTTGAAGCGGCTGCTTCAACAACCCGCCCGGACAGAAAAAGCTGTGACACAAAACGTGCGTGGTGACGTCGTTGTTACGCAGCGCTCACTCCAGCAGCAGGCGTTAGCGGTAGCAGGCTAAAAGCTAAGCTAGTCTCCAAAGCGCGTTAAGTTTTCGCTTCAAAACGAGTCAAACGAGTGCTCATGACCGTCAGAATGTGACTGAACAAAGTTTCACAAGCGAAGAGAAAGCAGACGACATCACTGATGAGAGGAAAGACTAATTCGTCGGTGTGGACGTAGTTCGGTTTTGTTAAACTGCAGGTCTCATCTGCAGCGAGTCTTACTCGGTTTCTTTATTTTGCAAAACGTGACGGAGTCGTTCTAACTAGCGGTGGGAACATCTAACTTGTTTAATCTGAAGAGTTTCCACTCGATAGAATATGATGAGAGTCAGAAGATGAAGAACAATAAAGTTTGAGCCAACGTTTCCCTGAAACTACGACGTAAACAAACAGCCCCAGCGCTGCATGTTTTTTTATTCAAAATAAAACAAATTCATCAGAAGAAAAAAAAACACTGAATGAAAATGTGCAGAAAGACGGAAATAGTGTTATA
>JBBPBX010115421.1:0-10213 GCA_038048925.1 Garcialebias charrua
AACCAGCAGGTCAGTGATAGTCCATGCCACTCCGGTCAGATTTTCAGCATCAACAGCTGTATACCATTCCGGCATGTTGTTCAGCTTTTTCCTCCAGGCTCGGTAGCCTGCTTTTCTCACTCGGTTCCAAGCAAAAGTCTGATTCTGAATGTTCTCACTTTGATTCCATGGCATGAAGATGTTCTTTTGTGTGATGTCCCAGCAGGTCATGTTTGCATACTTAGATCTCCCGTGGGAGACTTTCACATGCGTTAGGCTCCATGGTCTGATTCCGGCTTGGTACAAAATAACCAACAACATAATTAAGCCTATTAACACTACGAATACCCGCAGCAGGATTCGTAGACAAGTCGCTTTATCCATTCTCGTAGTACATGAACAGTCCTTAGGTCGGTCAGGGGTCGCTAGGTCCTCGTAGATGTGTGAGTCATTTTCATAAATGTGTGGATCTTCATCGCTATCTGAATCATCGCTGCTTGAATCCTTACTATTCAGCCTTCTGTTCAGAGGAATCATGTTTGAGAGGATTGCCTTTGGAGCCTTTGTTTCTCTTGGACCTGGGTCTCCTTCTCGAGCGCCTGTGAGTTGTGGTCACTCGGTCTTTGAGGAGTTCTAGATAAAGTGGAGAGGGGTGTGGCAACCCAGGTTGCAATCCTTTCCACACCCACTTCCACTGAATCACCAGCCATTCGCTAAGTTTAGGCTGGCGTCCTTCCCAGCGCCATTTCTGGGGGAAACTGGCTCCTTGAGTGTATTTCAGTTGTTTCTTATAATGAGCTATGAAATACTGATCTCCTCTAGCACCCCCTGGGGTCACAGATTCTATTAGAACCATTAATGGTTGGTCTTGATACAACACATGCATCACGTACCCTTCTCTGGACCATGGCCTGTGCCAACGTTGGTAGGGGGTCCTCATACGGTCTCTTAACACTCTTATAGGTAGGTGTTGGTTCTCGATAACATAGCGCTCTGGGTTACTCACCATTCCTTGGATGGTTTTCACCATAGCGGGGCTTGTGGTCCATATCACCATGCCTCCCACAGAGATTTCAAAGAATCGACTTTGGAAGGTTTCACGATAGTTAGGTCCCCATCTTAATTTAATACTTATTCCCGCTACTGTCAGGTAAACCACGTTGAATATCCATGGTGAGGTTGGCGGGCAAGGTTTAGGACTATTTTCATACCGGGGCAGGTATGCTGGCTTCAAGTGATATTCTTTTTGAGGGTCATTTAAATTAGTCTTTTTAAAATATTTGGTGTTTGAATAAAAGTAATTCTTGGTGCAGTCCGTCCACAGAGAGATATCGAGTTTAGGTTTGTTAAGCCAAACTATTTTATTATTTCCTGTTATTTTCAGAGCTGGTATTTTTGGACCATCTCTTTCAAATTGAACCAAAATATTCTCAGTATCTTCATCTATTGTTTTTGAGTCTATAATGTCTTCTTCCATTACATGCCTGGTGGAAAAATCGGGTCCAGACATGCCAGGATCCGATGTCGTGTTTCTGGGCTGATCGTGTACCTGGGAGGTTTAGGTGGTGTCTCACCTTTTTCTCTTCTCATCACCCTCTCTTTATAGAGCTCCACACAAAGGGGCGAGGGGTGATGCAAGTCTGGGTTCAACCCCCGCCACACCCATTTCCATTGGGAGACCCCCCAGCATGGAGGTTCAGGCTGTGGGCCGTGCAACTGGCCAAAGGGTGCATCATTGCGGGCAGAGGCTTCGAAATGTTCCCATATATAGAATATCTGATCTATGGCCTTTTCTCTCATTTCGGCCGCGTATCTATCATAATCTTTGCCCATTTCGATCAATTGTGTCGTTATACAGACTAATGGATGCCCTCTGTAGGATATTTTTATCCTGTAAGCCAGCCTTAGGGGATAATTTTCCCAGCTATGGGAAGGGGCACGGATTCGGTCGTACAGCATTCGCACGGGTAGTCTAGTGTTTTCAACCACCACTTTCTCTGGGTCACACTCCCTCTCATGGATTCCTATCCGCAAAGTTGGACTCGTAGCCCAGATGATTTGATCCCCCACTGAGATTTCACAGTATTCTGTTTGATGGGGTTCTGCATAGTTTGGGCCCCATTTGATTTTAACCTGGAGTCCTTGTATTATCATCTGGACCGCGTTAAAAATCCAGGGTGTTCCCATTGGGCTTGGGTTATATGGGAGTGTAGTGAAATCACTTATCCAGACTAACCCAAGAGGCCTGTCTTTTGCCTGGGTGAGGTCTGGTTCCCTGTATGTCCTTACACAGGAATTGTAATAGTTTGATGACCCATTGTATTGGATGGAGAAGTCTTTTCTCGGCCGATCTAGTTTTACCAGTTTACCGTGGACAATTAGGGCTGGAACATAGGGCCCAATTCTGGCCCTTTGGAACAACACATTTACCACTTCCTCACGCGGTTGCTCTTTTGTTCTGGGGAGAAAATCTATCTCGCCTGGCCCATAGGGCGCACACGCGTACGGGTAGTTCCGGTACCAACATGAACCCGCTGTTCCAACTGACTTTAGATTAGCTTTTCCATTCCAAATTATACTAGGGCATCTTATAATTTTTCTTAGCTTTTTTCTACCTTTTCTGTTGTTGCGATGAGATCCATTGATGACTCTAGCGACCCTTTGGTTGGTTTTTACTTGTCCGCTTTCTTCCATTTTCGATGGAACGTTTTGCTGGCCCAAGCTTTTAATCCACTTTGTTTCTTTCCTGCTTTGCTTGATCGAGGCTTTTCTGCTTCGTCTTTGCTGTCCTCGATCGGCTGAACTGTGGCTCCGACTGAGTACACACCCAGGTATGGTGCAAGGATCATTTGCACGGAAATTCTAACCCTCTGGGTGGAGTCTGGCCTGATGGGTGTGTTCACCCGTTGCGCTGCTGTTCCGGGAATCTGCAGCACTCCGTGCCTCTCCCAGGCTTCCGGGGTGACTAAATACTCAGCGGTTTTCTGCTTGGCTCTCGCCCCATGTACTGTCCACGCATCTAAACTGGTGGTGGTGTAGTACAAATTTGTGTGTCTGGCCCCTGCTTCCCGAGGGACTTCAGGCAGGTCTACCAGTGGAAGACTCTGATTCAAGACCACCTCTGCAATCAGTTGGGCCCATGTTGCTAATTCCCAGGGACCTTTCCACCCTCCTTTCTGAGCTTCTTCGTTTATCTCATCGGGGAGCTGGTTCGTTTCTATTCCTTCTGTCTCTGATGGGTCCCGAAATACTCTAAAGACTAATGGGAATTGGGTTGTGCCGAGAGGGGCGTCTTTCACTCTCCCCATCATAGGGCTATAGGGCCAGGACTGCTGTATTGATTGTTCGAGTAGGTCTCGAGGGTTCCAATCTCTCTCTTTTGAGTCAGTTTGTTCTACCCCACTGGGACCTTCTATACCTGGATACAGGGGTGGAGCCGAGGGGCTCGCATTTGGTCCCCGGTCATACCTCTGTATGGTCGGGGCTTGCCTCAGGACCTCAGATTTTTCTTTGTCAACCTGTGTTTTAAAGGCTTTGAGCGGGTCGCAGCATTTCCTTGTCTGCCAACCCATTGCTTTCTCAGAGTGCAACAGCCGAGCTCGTAGCATCTCAGCTCGGCAGTCTCCGCAATATTTCACGTCTGTTCCATCCCATTCACAGGTACAGTCCTTCGGGCCTTTTCCACTCAGATCCCATTGAGTGATAATGATTATTCGAGGCAAGACAGCAATTCTGCATTCTCCGCAGATAAACGCGTTCATTACTTTTACTGGTTTTATTTTTAAGTGTTCAACATCGAATTTATTTGATTTAGGCCTGAGGGGCTTTTTCTTCCCCGGGCCTCCAAATTTTAGAGGCAAACCAGTAGCCTTTGCGCAAATCGCACACTGATTATACAGTGCACTCCACTTTATAACTTCCTTCTCCGTTGACAGGTATCCTTTTTTGGCATATTCCAATGTGTTCAGGGCCCTTCCTGCCCAGAGCCCTGTGCTTGTCCTTCGTAGGATAACTCCCCCGTATATAGTGGCCATTCTAATGTAGGGGAGCATGCTGCTTGGTTCACTGGCCATAATCCGGTTTCTGGTTTCAACTTAGCTAGGAATTGGTTTCAATTGCTCTATACCTTGGACCCCTTTTTTGACTAATTCTACGGTGTTTTTGTCTAATAGTCTTTTGACTCTGTCTGTGGCGTTGTATTTGGGTCTTACCGCAACTGCTGACGGGTGATCCTGGGCTCTGACCCACACCTTCTGCCCCACCTTGAATGAGACGTCAGAGTCTGACTGTTCCCCTTTATCATCGGAGCCCCGCCCAGTTTCCTGCGTGGTGAACTCTCGTTGGTTAAGCTCCTCTGAAGGGGAGGGCCTATCAGCTCTGCGCCTGTCATTCAAGGCCTGTCCTATTTCCACAGTTTTAGTGCTCCATTCTTTGGTATTAGCATTTTTAGCTATCCAATTTTTGACTAAACCTATGGCTCTTTCAGCCACTCCGTTAGCTTGGGGTGTGTAGGGAGGCGAGTAAACACGCATTACCCCAAACGTCTGGCACCAGTGATCTACTTGTGCATTGCGAAAGTGTGTCCCATTATCGGTTCTCAACTCTTTTGGAATACCTAACGCCCCACAGACTTGTTCCAGCATGCTAACAACACTGTTGCCATTAGCTTTTCTTGCTGGTTTCACTATCACATACCCTGACATTGAGTCCACCAGCACAATAAGGTATTTCTCTCCCTTCTTGCCTGTGATCCCCATGGGTCCAGCTACGTCCATGCACACTGAACCCCAGGGTATGGTACTTTTGATAGTTTGTCCATCCACTCGGTGCCCCCTGCGCCCTGCATTATATTGACCACATATCTTACAGTCCAGTAGCACTTCGCGGATTTGTTTTAAGGGAATCCAGAGCTCCTGATGCTCCAATTCCTTACGTGTAGGTTGCACGCCCGCATGACCTAAGCTCTCATGCACGCCCCGCACAACCTCAAACACGCACTCCTGTGGGACCCTCCTTCCCTGGGGGGTTTGTTCCCACTTCTCGATCCCGACAAAAACGATTTTTCTCTGTTGTACATAACGATCAACTTCATCATTACCCTGCCAGTGCTTTCCTTCTCTAGTGTGGGATCTCTGGTGCTCGACTTCCAATTGCAAGTTTAGCCTAATTTCAGCTATTTTCTTCCACAAGTCATGATGAGCCACCACTTTCCCTTTAGCACTTTCAAATCCATTTTCTTCCCAAATGGATAAATCTTCATTCAGAGCCTGTGCACAGTAATAACTGTCAGTCACTACTCGTGCTGTTTTTACTTTTCTGTGAGTTAGTTCTAGCAACCCTTCGAGTACTGCCGTAACTTCTCCAGTTTGCGCACTTCCTGGCACTCTCCCCCTCCTACGGCAGCACTCGTTCCCTTGAAATTTGAGGATGAATCCCCAGTGTGCTACCTGATCGGTTCCTTTCTTAGATCCGTCGGTGTAGAGAGTCCAGTCGTGTGTCTTTGGTTTTTCGGGCATCTCATTTTTTGCTTTTTTACTCACAGGTTGTGCTGGTCCTATCTCTAGATCGGGGTCTAATAAAATGTCCTCCCAACGACCCCATCTGGAATTCGTGGCTTTGGTACTTTCTATTGTCCCTTTTCTGAGATATTTGTGCACTTGACTTTGTGTTATGACTTTGATAGGTTGGCCTTGAGCTAGATCTTTTAGAGTACCCCAGTATCTGGCTAACACTGCCAGTTCTTTTTCTTCCTGGGGAAACTTTTTCTCAACTGAGGTTAACGAGTAACTCCAGAGAGTGACTAGCCCTCCATGTTCATTTTTAACTGAAACCATAGCGTTGTCATCTTCGCAACTGACTTCAGCTACTAGTTTTGTCATTACACTTCTTGGCTCTAATCGCACTGCTTCTTTGATCTTTTCTCTGAGTTCTTCCAGATCTTTCTGATTTCCGGCTGTCCAAATCCATGCTTGTTTGCTTTTCTTTTCATCCTGTCCTTCCTTTTTCTTCAGACAGGCATACAAGGGTTTTGCATATTTTTGGTAGTTAGGGACATGATCTCTCACATAGTTGCACAGTCCTAAGATTTTCTGTAGCTCGTTTTCGGATTCAGGGGGCTGAATTTGCTCAAGTTTTTCTCTGTAACCTTCAGAAAGGCCCAGATCGGCCGTTACTTGGAAACCTAAATAGTTTACTTGGAACTGCCCAAACTGACATTTCTTCAGATTAAGTTTCAGCCCTGCTTTTGTAACTCGTTGCAACACTTCTGCCAACCGTTCTAGGTGTTCCTCCTCTGTGTCATCTGCGATGAACACATCATCGATGTAAACTGTTGCGCCCAAGTCTTTAAGCACATCCATTACGGCTGACTGAAACACATTTGGAGAGTTTTTGTACCCCTGTGGCAAACGCTGCCACACATAGCTCCTTCCTTGATGGGTAAAAGCTGTTTTCCCTTGTGATTGTTTAGCCAGTCTGAGAGAGAAGAATCCATTTGCCAAATCAATGCAGGATTTGTACTTTTTCACTTGTAGAGTTTTCAGAGTTCCTTGAGGGTTTATGAGGCTCGCTCGGTTTGCTACCGTTCGCCTATTTAGTGCTTTAAAATTAATTACTGGTCTCCATCCCCCTCCTGCGGACTCAGGTTTCTTTACCGCTTGAATGGGGCTGTTAGTAATGGGATAAGATTCTTCTCTAATAATCCCTAAAGCACTTAATTCCCTCACAATTTTGTTCATTTCTTCTATTGCTCCTGGGTTCAAAGGGTACTGTCTTACCGGTGGATGTACACCTCCTTCAATTGTATGTACAATTGATGGGCCTAAATCTCCACAATCATTTTTAAATCTGGCCACTGAGGCCGACTCTATGATTTGTTTTAACTTCTCTTTCCCAGCCGGGGAGAAGTCACTTTCATTTATTCTTTGTTCTGTTACTTCGGGGATATTTACAGGTTTATACCATTCTTCTGATTCATGTTTCTCATGAGTGGGCCCTATTTTTACTAACCTGGATTTAAGCATATCCAGTCGTCTATTTAGAGCTCTACGGTCCTTCCGTGGTTTTCTTAATTCTTTCAAATCAGTTATTGCAACTAGGTTGTATGGTCCTTTGATCCAAACAATTCCGTGCCATAATGCATAAGGCATTTTTTCTATGGTTCCATTAGCCAATTGAACCGTTAAGTGTCCTATTGTTTTTAGGTTTTTGCGGGTCATGGACACCTCTGCCCCAGAGTCTATCAGATAGGGCTCTCCGTCCACTTTGGTGTGGATTTCGTCCCCATCCCAATAAGCGCCTTCTAGGGTGACCCGCGACCTATCAGCCATTATTTAGCTGGCCCCCCATCCCTTTTCTTTCGGGATTCCTGGAGGGCCTGTCTTTGCTCAGGGGTCATTCTATTATACTCTTCTGTAGGCACGTAATCGCTCTTTTTCTGAGGTGCTGCATTTCCAGGTGAAGCTTGATACCTTCTTGGCTGTTGGTTTCTGTACTGTTGTTCTTGCTGAGGTCTCTGAGACCGTTCTCCATACTGTTGTTCGGATCGTGGTCTTTGGGGATTTTCTCTGTATTGTGGCTCAGACTGCCTTGGGGACCCTCTATATTGTTGCTGCTGTTGTTGTTGAGGGGCCCTAGGGGCCACTTTTGGCTGTTTTGAGCTCTGTTTTGTCTCATTTTTCCTTTTTTCCTCCCAGTACTGTTGTTCTAGATCATAAGCTTTCACTGCCTGATCGATCTGGGGGACTAAAGTATCATTGGGCATTGAAATGAATTTCACTTCACCTTTCCTACCCTTTGTTACTATTCTTAAGGCCTTAACATACCTTTTTGGTGGGACATTTTGTTTTAGTGAATACCAGACTGATGTGAGGTGTTGGCCTTGATCCATGCGTACTTTTGCCCGTTGAATTTGAGCATCCTCGTCGTCCATGTCCTCAAGTACCAATCTCTCAAAATGATCTTGAGCTGTCTCCTCTTTGCCCACTGGGTTTGCAGTGACATTACCCAGCCACAGTTTTCTGGCTGCGTCACACTCGGTGGAACTGATCACCATAGGCCATACATCTTTTATGTATTCTTCGGGTTTTTCATCAGATCTTTTTTCTCTAACTAAGTTTTTCAGCATTTTGTACTCACAATAACTATCAGCTTCTGAGCTGATGGTTCGGTTCTGTTCCGCCCTCTTAGATTTTTGGTCTAACTGAGGTTCGTGGTATTCCTGACTAGTTTCTCCCTGACCAGATGCTTCTTCATCACTCTCTGATATCTCATCCCTCATTTTCTCGTTTGTTTCTTTGGCATATTTATATGCAGTCTTTCTCATTCTTCTCAGCATCACATCGTGCGCTATTGACACATAAGCTGTTCTAAAATTTTCGGTTAGGTCTTGGTGAGCGGCCAATGTGGGGAACATGGGCATCATCAAAATGTTAGCCCATTCTCCCAAGGTGGCTTTTACTGTCAATCCCACCATCTCATCTAAACTGTCCGCCCACACAGGTGGAATGTCACGGTTGCTTTGACCGGCCTCAGGAACGTAGGTACTACGTCCCTGTTTTGTCTTTATGGGACCCCAAGTTGGGTCCCTGGCTATTCTTTCTGATGCTTGCTGTGGATCTATTAGTGGCACTGGTTTCTTTTGCCCCTTCTTTAGTCCAAACCTCAAGGACTTTTTTGGTAGATGATTCTGCTCCATTGAGCTCAGGCTAACACTATCGTCACTTTCATAGTTTATTAAACCTAGGTCTTCATCAGAATCTTGGTCTAATCTTTCTTGTGGCTGTTCATCCCCGATCTCTGCGTTTCCCGCATTTAGAGCTTGTATTTCGGTGACTACCTGGCGTCCAGTTCGTCCTTCTGGAGTGTCTGCTCCACTCTTCCTGTTTCTGGTATTAGAACTGTTCGACTCTTTCCCTATGGGGGTGGTCTCAATCAGTGTTAACCTTTGGTGGGTGTCTTTCGCGATGGACTTCTTTTGTCCTGTGACCCCTGAGGTACCTGGCATCTCTCCATCATTTATTTCAGTGTTCTTGGGTTGTTTGTTGACGGATTGTTTCCCTGGCGGGGACATTTCGGCCAACAACCGTTTCTTTCGTTCTTCCTCCAGGTGGGGTGGGGTCACTATGACTATTTCTTGTAGCAAGGTAATGCTTGGCATGCTGCTTGCCAAATAAGTCATCGTATGAACCGCAACTCGTTCGGCTATTTCCCACTGGAGGTTTTCAGATCGTAACCCTTCGGTTGTCGTTACTACTCGTCTGAAGTTTTTCGCGAGCGCTTGGGCCATCCCTTGCTCGAGGGCCTTTATCATTTCTCTCATATACCCATCATTACTATCTGCTTTTTTGTAGCTTCTAATTGGGACATGTATTATAGTATTATACAAGAGATTCCCTCCGCTCGTTAGGCGCACTTTTGACTCTGACTCTCGTGTCTGTGCCATCAACTCTTTTACCTCATTCTCATATTGGGGTCCAGCTGCAGTGTTCAGGACCTTTCTGAAAGTTTTGTTATGGATTTTACAGTTATCTTTGGTGAATACCAGCAGCCCATCGCCCTCCATTGTGAAGGCGCTTCCTACCAAACTACATACCTTGATCCCATTTTGGAGTTTTAAGACCCGAGCTTCGTCGGGTAATGGGCCGAGGGGTTTTGAGAATTGGATTGTCTCTTGGGGTTGCTTGCGAGGAGATCCGCTCCTTGGTTTTTCTCTTGGGGCTGGCTCTGGTACCCCTTCAAGGAGTCCTATGAAAGTTTGCCCTGTACTGCCTGGTCCAGGAGGGAACTCAAAGTTTGTTTCATTATGTTTTGTTTTAGCACTAGATTTCTTATGAATTTCTCCCGAGGTTCGTAAGGAACCTACTAGGGGTTGTTTAGTTTCCTGTTGGGGTTTTAACTGCCCTTTTGGGTTATGTATCTCCGTTTTTTCTACGGGGTTTACGTTCAAGAATTCGGCTAACTGTTTTGCCAGGGCTCGGGTCATAATTTTGAATCCCTTACCGGCGTTGTCATCTGACTCACCGGGATTTGAGTCTCCGTTGTCTTTTCTTTCTTTCCTCTTTCTTTCGGGGCTGGTGACAGGAGACCTGGGGTCCCCTTCATTGTCCGTTTCGCTTGATTCTGGGTCAGTCCCATAAGTACGGTTTTCTCTGTAAGTTCTTAAGTTCCCCTTGGAACCCCATGAACTGGGACCCTGGTTTGAGGCTGGTTTTATGGCTGCGCAGCCCAGCCCACT
>JBBPBX010115423.1:0-10213 GCA_038048925.1 Garcialebias charrua
ATATATATATATATATATACAGTATATATATTTTTTCCATTGTTGAAGTTTTCTGGCGTCAGAGTCTCGCGTGAATGAAGTGCAAAAGTTGGCCTGTCCATTGTCTTCATGTTTGATGTTTGTCTTTTGTCAAAAACCATAAGACCAACTGTGTGAATGAGTTACAAGAAAAAAGTTCCTGTGTGAGAATTCGCAGTAAAAGAATCCTGGTGATCTGGCTTGCCCCTGAGGAACGTTCAGATTGCTAAAGGACATTCCTTTCGGGGAATAACTGTGGTCTCACTGGTTGTTCCAGTATCAATAAAGATTAATAGGCTTGGTGTGTGTGTGACATGGAGGAGAGTTTCAGCAAAAAAACTTGAGAAAACCTTGCTTAAAACATTGACCGAGCAGATTAAAATCATTAAAAAAAAATGCAATGTCTTTGTCAGTTCAGGACAAAAAACAAGAAAAACTATAAAAAAAAAAAAGGGGGTAAAAGAACTAGATCAGCACTCAGAACTAAAAAGCACTATAAACCTAATGTGGGAACAAATACTTAAAATCCGGAAAGAGAAAGACAGGTTGGAGAAGAAAAAACTGCAGCTGAGGAGTATGGTATATTTAATGTTTATGAGAAGCAATCTGAAATCTGAAACTAGCAGAAATAAGTCCAAAGAAGCATAATCCAAAATATCTGAAACAATCGGGAATTAAAAAAAAAAAAAAAAATCTGAAATGAGGAGATAATATTTTATCAGTTATGTATAGAGCTCAAAATAATGCATTACCTTTAAATATCCAAATGCACTTTGTTAAAAGACAAAGTTGTTATAGTCTTAAGGGGACAAAGTTGTTTGTAAAAGTACATTAAAACGGTTTACATTTCTCCATTTTAACAGGATTAGATCATTTTCTACAGCATGAATGTGGGTGAAATGAAAAAATAGAACTTCAGCTCAGTTCTGAACGAGGGTCTGGTTTTAATCAGGCTAGAAGGCCTCAGGATTGTACAGTTTTTTGAATAAACAAATAAAATATTTGCGGACAGTTCGAGACAAATTAATTAGGGCCGAATGAACCGTCACAGTTGGAAGGATTGATAAAAAAGGATTATGACATTCTATCTCAATAATTTTAGGTTATAACACTTAAACAACGGGAAAGTTGGAAAATTGCAGTGAACCTCCCGTTAGCATAGCATATGCTGCCCAACAGCGGACATTTTATAACTTTGTAACGGTAGACAGCTCACATCGGATTCGCTAACAAAGCGTACAGTGGTGCGTCGTGTAGATAAACAATATCGACTTTAAATAATCCAAATTTAGTTTTTGTAGACGAATTTAGCAGCTAACAGCAAAGCTAACGAGCCATTAGGTCCGACGTGGTTTACGAGACGTCTTATAATTTGTGTATAGGCCGTGAGAATGTAGAACCGAACGCATCATACTTGTATTTTCCAATATAAGAAGCAGAGAAAGTGGATTACCAATCTGGAAGACGTACTTTTGTGAATAGCTCCAGTGAATGTACACGTCTTGTGAGCATTCCGGACGCAAAAGACAGTCGTTTCCTGTATAGCCTGAGCAGGGTTGCCAGGTGAGAAATGTAGGATTATCGTACACCCATTATAAACAAAATAATAAGTACTGTACTGTAGCGTCTAACAGGCACTCACAGCTTTGTGGCGTCAGTACTGGGGGAACCATAGACATTAATACGCATTATTGTCTGGGGGCAACTAAAGAGCTCTACAGAAAGTCTTCTGTCACATTTAGAAAAGCACGATTAGCTGGAATTCCAAGACGCCTTCAGGGTTCACAAAAACTCAGACAGACAGTTGCGACAGGCTGATGGAAACCGATCACAACTACACGTTCACAGAATGGCGAAATTATTGTATTTTTGGCCTTTGTCGGGATTATTGATCGTACATCGTACAGAGGGCAAAATTATCGTACAAATACGAAAATTATCGTACACCTGGCAAACACTGAGCCTGAGTATAATGGAGACCCCTGATGGACGAAAAAAGGTACTGCAGACAGGAGCATAATAATTTCTAGAAAAACCAAAAACAGGTCGGAGTCATTTTTATTTATTTAATTTAGTCATCCAGTTGGGTTATTTGTTCTGAAACATTTAATAAAAGTAAAAGGACGCAGGTGCAGATTTTAATAACTGTTTGGAGTCAGATGAATAAAAGAAGAGGACAGATTGGGGTTGGAAGAAAAATAAATAATAATAATAATAGTAATGAATTCAATTTATAACACACTTTTCATTAATGGAAATCTCAAAGTGCTAAGGAGGGAGTAGCCCTCACAGACAGGTCTTAAATAAATACATCTTTAATTTTAATCTATTGAGGACATAAATTGAATCTCAATTTATAATAAGTGGAGAGTTGGACTTTAAAAATCGACTAAGGGATGACAAAGACCCGCCAGGGGGTTTTAGTCGGCCCGCAGATGAATCTGAATTATTAAAAAAAATAATAATAAATAAATAAATAAATAAACGCTATTTTCTTAAAAATCTGCAGTAATAAAACAGCTACGCTCAAAGCTCAATTTATGGGTTCACAGTTGCTTCTTAGATGTGAAAAATGGATTTAAAATTCATTCATTTCTAAATTTTGATGCATTTTTAACATGCAGGAAAGGGTTTTAACAAAACTGTTTTTTTTTTGTATGTCCAGAAGCCCAGATTTAGTTTTTTAGATTTTTCTACCTGGATTATTGAGCATGCATCAGGGTATTTAACAAAACAGTTTGTTGAATAAATGTTTTAAAACGTGCAATCACTGATCAGTTTTTTAATATGTAATGCACTTAAATGTTAAACTGAGTAAAAATGTAAAAGGACAATTAATTTAATGTTAATATCTTTATAATTTATTTATTCTTTGCACTAATACAAAGACAAAAGTGGACTTTAGAATGAGTATTCTGGTCTGACCCCCTTGAGATCAGATTAAGCTGTATGCGGCCCCCAGATCAAAATGAGTTTGACACGCCTGTAGTTATATACCTGGAACAACAGGCCAAAATGAACGAGCCCATATTTTACTTTGAATAAATGAGCCACTGAGCTTAATAATTTCAAATTGACAATTTAGGAGGGCATCTAGCTGTGAGGTTTAGACATGAAAATATACACGATACATAAATAAATCCAACAAGAAGGCAGATCTTAGAAGGCTCAAGGAATTTGCTAATTATCATAGACTGTATACTAGCAAGGGGGTCTTAGAAAACCGTACATTGTATGTTCTGAAATAAAAGTAGGCTACAGTATTTTTTGGTTTCAGGGTAAATTGATTATTTCACTTTTAGGTAAACTAATGTTTTGGATCTGTTGTGCAGATCAGATTAAAAGATGCCTCTGTCGAAGGATCTATAATAGAGCTTGTTAACAGAAAATTAATTTGATCCTGGTCTGTTAATGATTTTTTAATTTTTTATTTTTAATTTTTTAAATAGCCTCATTGAACAGTGTTGGTGGAACGGCAAAAGTGAGTCTTATGAATCCCACCTCATTCTTGCAAAACACATAATGGTAAATATGCATTAAGATAGGCCTCTGTCAAAACACATGCAGCATCTGACTTTTGAATCTCGGCTACTGTGGTTATTGATCAGATCGGATCAGATTTAATATGAAGGTGTGTCCAGAAACTGACTCACTGTGACTTCACTGGGAAGAACAACAACATGGCTGGACTCATATGCAACCTTGCTCAAGAACTTTTGAGGGGCTTACGCAAGGAACGACTGAAAACAACAAAGGCACCAAAAGAACAAAAGACTGTCCACAAAAACTTTCAGCCGAGCAGAGGCAAAGACTTTCTCAAAGAACTGTCAAAACATGGTCATCAGACACAAATGGCCAGGATATACGGTCCGGATTTGGGGGGTCCGGACGAGAATCAGAACCCAGTGAACGTCTCACTGGGGGCTGGAACAAGAGAAAGCTGAACACGTTCTCCAAACAGACAAGAGAACAAATGGTCCTGAAGTCACTCATACCAGCAAAGGCCGCACCCCATATTGATCTGTGAGGATCTGTCGTTGATCTTAGTAGCCGGGATCAAAACTACAGTTGCTATGATAAATTACACATAGACACATTTAGGGCCTGCCAGCGCGGGCTTCATGATTTTTAGTTATACTATGCTCAGGTGGATCTGACGACTTGCTTCTTCTGGTTCCTGTAACTCTGTGGTGAAGCTGAAGGAAAGCAAGGGAAATGATCCCAGCTCCTGACCCCAAAACGAGTTAACTTTTATATTTTTGTTTTTGCAGTTATCCTTGGCGGAGTGCAGAAATCTGATGTGTCACAAGGGGTACATTTTGGTAAATGATTATAATTTTAAAGAAAATGAGATGATATCGTAGATTATAGTTAGCTATATGGTTGTGAAAACCAAATTAGTGGTGGCAATAGGCTGAGGTTTAGGAAACATCTGACACTAGTGCTAA
The DNA here is from genome assembly GCA_038048925.1 of Garcialebias charrua. Lineage (NCBI taxonomy): Eukaryota > Metazoa > Chordata > Actinopteri > Cyprinodontiformes > Rivulidae > Garcialebias > Garcialebias charrua. The sequence continues at coordinate 4,467 of JBBPBX010115423.1, forward strand.
GGTTAAAGGATGGTAAATTTAGACACAATTTCCAATTTATTAACCAAATAACTTTGGCATAATTGAAACAAGGTAGAGTTTTGTTTCAAAAGGGGGTTAAGGGGCTGACAGATGTTTCTAAAAATAGAGAGGTTGAAATTGGTCCCTAGAAATAACTAATTAGAAATAACTAGATTGTAAATGTTTCCTAAAAACAACTAGGCCGAAAAATGTTCCTAGAAATAACTAATTAACTAAAAGATGGTAAATACATTTTAGTATACAAAGCATAATAAGGAACTGATAAATTGGCAAAGTTCACTTACGTTGATATTGAGGCGGTATTGGTCTTGAACGTTTTATTTTCTTTAATCATGTCATGGAGGAAGGAGTATTGATGCAAGCATATTTCAAATGAGCAATTAACAACACTGTTTGTTTTTCCCCCCTCTGTGAAATGTGTGTGAAGCAGGATGGGGGACGCCCCTTGGAAATGCTTCCTGGCCTGCAGGCTCAAACCACTCAAACCTGAAGTGGACCTGATCAGAGGGTGTTTAGAAATATGATGGTTCTATAGATTTATATGCAATTGACTTGACTAGAAGACATGTGACTTATTGACGAAGAAGGTGTATAGAACCACAGGTGTACAATGTTTTGTGAATTATGCTCTGCCGCCGCATGCTATGTTATTTATATATGTGTAATTCCTGCTATAAGCCGAGTGAAAAGGTACAGTATTTTTGTAAGTATGAACCGCCTAAAAAACTACTCATAATTAACCCTAATGAAGATTAAGTCTCTCTCAAACCCAACTAACATGCATGATTCATTCTTTGTACTACTGATTTATAATTTATTGGGTGTTGTTTGCTGTGGCACATTCTGTTTATTATAGGTGGTTCCTGGAAATGCTCCAGCTGAGGGGGTAAGGATGGAACTTTATTTTTGTTTTATTGCACATTTCTGGGTACAAATTTTAATATAATATTGGAGAAATTGGCTTACGTTTTAGAATCTGATTTATCAGTACCATTGTGAGTGGGTTTATGGATAGACAGTAGAGAGTAATTTAACTCACATGGATTTACCTATGTTTGGGCCTTCTCTCAGATGAGTGAATTGGGTTAAACCGAGAGGCCCTGTTGTAATCTAACAAGTTGAAAGTTTGTGGTTTAGATTTTCTTAACAGATTTCAAAGGAGGCAAGACCAGACAGCTCTGGTCAAGTACGGACCCGTGTGGGGTCGCTGAACGCACACCACAGGCAGTGCGTGTCAATGCCAGGGGATCCACACGGTTCAGTGTGCTCCAGCCCGTGAACCAGGAAGGAGCTAAAGGATTGGGCTGGACGACAAGAAGAGCTCGCATTCGAACTCTTGTGCCTTGATAGACCAAAGTAGTCGAGTAAAGTTGCGTGCGGGCTCAGAAGGACTCTGTTTTATGGGGCCACTCGATGCTGGAACATGCACACATAGAACAGACACCTAAAACGATAAAAACACTACATATTAGAGTCTCACATTACACGAAGAAAACTCGGGAACATAGGAGGACATTCCCGAGCACCCCAGGGGAATGCCCCTGAGTACGTGTGGCACATTCAAAAAGTATATTAATGTTTCTGTGATGGTGATATAAATCTTGTGTTCTTTCTCTGTTTTTGTGTGTTCAAGGGAGACAACTGCCTTGCTGTCTGGAGGAGGAACCAAGGTCTCACAAGTTCATAGGTCTTTACTATTTAACTCACATCATTCAGAATACATTTACATTCATTTTCACATTCTGCTGGTGCATAAAATAACGTTATCCTTTACTCTAGTATTGTACTCTTTTATTAAACATTCCACAGATCTTGTCTTAACATTTTAAGTCCTTTATCGATTAAAAGAATTTTACTCATATATATCTTATTAAGAGTTACCGTTTTTTTGCTTAATCCATTTAAATCATATGAATTTACATTTTAACCAACTAGTGTACATTGACTCAGTGGTCCTTTATTTTACTCTTCAAATATTACCTGGATAAAGTGGTTTTTGAGAAGTTTGTCTCGAAATGTGGTGGCCAGACAAGAGGGTCACTACGACAGTCGGAATAATGGGGGGAAGTATGATAGCTTTAATTGTCCTCCTAGAAACTTGCGGGTGCTGCTGTGTGCCTTGTTTGAGGTCTCTAACGGTTCGACTTATCACATCCACACTGGAGAAGAGGGATCCTGAAGTGATGCGTCAATTGCTTTTGTTAAAAAATTATAACTGGGAGGATTTTGAAAAAACTGATTGAATATTATGTACATATGCATTAAACTACATTATGAGTCGTGTGATTTTATTTCTTGAGGTGGACCTCAGGAATTGAGGTCCAAAGGGGGTTTTGTTGTCAAATAAAATATATTTTTGCCTTCCTGTTTCATTTGCTCCTTTGCTACAAGTTGATGCAAACAGTAGCATATCTTGTTTGGCAAGTGTTTGTGCAAAACAACTACAGGAACTTTCCACTCAACCTTGAGGGGTAAGAAGAACATCCTTGTGTTTCCGGTCTGGCAAGTGTTTGTATGAGCAGGGACTTTCCACTCAACCTAGAGGGGTAAGAAAAACATTCTTGTGGCATGAGTTTAGGTATCAGTCGAGGATAGAAAAACATTCCTGTAGCATGAGCTTAGGGATGGGCAACAGTGGAGAATATAAGAAGCAGACTTCCTCCTCCAGAGAAGCAACGCAGGAACAAGCTACGAGGGAGAAACTCTCAGGTTGTATGTCTCCATGAATGCGCATTCAAATGTCTTATTTTTCTTTCTTTCCCTCTGTCCCCACTCTTTATCCCGGGTTCCCTTTTAAACAAATATAATGGCTGTTAGAAATAGAACAAATGTATTCTGTGACTTTTTAAACTTATGAATAATTAAACTGGTTTTTGGAACTTTAAATTATGTGCGTCTGTCGTGTATTCAGTGTATCTCCTTTTCTGATCCAAAGTGTAATCAAACAACGAACTTGGGGCGAATGAGATGGAAAATGCCAACACCATGTAAACAATAATAATCTTCAACCAACTTTTTCCAACAATCAGGTTAAACAATAATATTCTTCAACCAACAGTACAAAATGACTAACTCTTTCTAATTTTCTAACTAATACAATACACATTACGTTATTTCACATATATTTTTTAACACATTTGTTTTGATCATTTTTTTAAATGTAAACATTGACTTGGCATTTTTAACTACATTCTCCAAGCCATTCCATAATCTAATTCCCTGGATTGAGGTAGAACGTCCCTTCAAACTGGTTCTGAATTGTGGTTTTACAAACAACTCTGTTCCCTTAAGATTATAACAACTTTGTCTTTTAACAAAGTGCATTTGGATATTTAAAGGTAATGCATTATTTTGAGCTCTATACATAACTGATAAAATATTATAGTCTACCAAATCATGGAACTTCAATAACTTCAGTTGATAAAATAATGTACTTGATGGATGACGGTAATGCTTTCTAGTGATAATTCTTACAGCTCTTTTCTGTAATACAAAAATAGGCTTTGTGATTGTTTTACACGCATTCCCCCAAACATCAATACAATAGATTAAGTGTGGAACAATGATTGTGTTATACAACAAATACAGAGCTTTATCATTCAATAGGTCTCTGACTTTGTACAGTACTGCTATCGATCTAGCTATTTTTATTCTTACAGAATTTATGTGTTGTTTCCATGTCAGTTTGTCATCAATGATAACACCCAAAAACTTCACCTCATTCACTCTACAAATCTCAACATCCTCAATTTTGAGTGGAACATCAACAGTTTTCTTTCTATTACCGAATATCATGTAATTAGTTTTCTCTAGATTTAATGATAATTTATTTATTTTAAACCAAGTTTGTATCTTGACAAATTCTGTCTTTATCAATTCTAACATTTGTTCTATATCTTCACCTGAACAGAAAAAAGTGGTATCATCAGCGAAAAGTACACATTTAAGGAGTCCTGACACATTTACCAAGTCATTCACATATAAAATAAAAAGCTTTGGTCCAAGTACAGAGCCTTGGGGAACTCCACATGTGATATTACAGAGGTCAGATCTTACATCATTTATTTGTACAAATTGTTTCCTATTTTTTAAGTAGCTAGATACCCACTGTAATGCTGGTCCTCTAATACCATATTTGTTCAGTTTTTCAAGGAGAATGGTGTGATCAATAGTATCGAATGCTTTTTTTAAATCAACAAAGATACTGATACAATGTTGTTTTTGATCGACAGCAGTAGTTATTTGTTCCATTAATTCCATGAGAGCCATTGATGTAGAGTTTTTTGATCTAAACCCATACTGACTGTTGCTTAGAATATTTTGTTTATCTATAAATTGGTCTAGTCTGTTCACAAATAGTTTTTCAAGAATTTTTGAAAACTGTGGTAACAAGGATATAGGTCTATAATTGTTGAATACACATTTATCACCATTTTTAAAAAGAGGAACGACCTTAGCTACTTTCATATTATCTGGAAAAATTCCTGTTGAAAATGATAAGTTACATATGTATGTGAACGGCTCAATAACATGGCTCATTATGTCCTTTACAAACATCATATCCATGTCCACCCAGTCTTTCGATCTCTTGTCTGTAAGATGTTTTACTACATTCATTATTTCCTCTTTGTTAGTTCCATTTAGGAAAATACTATTTGCACAACCTGTAATTGAGTGGATCATATTTTTATCTACTTTTGGTATCTTAGCTGCAAGGCTTGATCCAACATTCACGAAATATTGATTAAATCCATTTACAATTTCATTTTCATCATGAACTTCATCGTTGTCTTTTACAAAATATTTTGAAATACCAGTTTTTGCTTTATGATTCTTCAGTACACCATTCATTACTCGCCATGTTGCTTTCATATCACCATTAGTTTTATCTAATAATTTACTATAATATTCTTTCTTATGTTTCCTTATAATCCCTACTAATTTATTTTTATACTTTTTATATTTTTCTTCTGCGCTCTGACTTCGCAATTTCAAGAAACATGAATACAAATAATTCTTTTTTTTACATGCATTTCTTAACCCTTTTGTCATCCATGGTTGATCATTCGTATTTCTCTTTGTGTAATTTGTTTGCACACAATTCTTTACATACAGGGTTTCCAAGATATTCATAAACTCATCATATGCTCTGTTCGCATCATCAACATACACATCATTCCAGTCTTGTTTATCCAGATCCTCTTTCAATTTTTCCAAAACTTTTTTTGATGTGTTTATGATCTTTTTCTTCGTTGTGACTGCTTTTGTGATATTTTGATCATTTTTAAAGATTGTGAAAACTGGTAAATGATCACTTAAGTCGGTCGTTAAGATACCACCTATCACATCCCCATTTGTTATATTTGTGAAAATATTATCAATTATTGTGGCACTATGAGTTGTAATTCTTGTTGGCTTTGATATCAATGGATGCATATTTAAACTGTACATTGAGTTTATAAATGTACTTATGTTATTTGAATCTGTTTTGTTTCTGTTGGCTTTTGCTCTTATTCGCCCCGAATTCGTTGTTTGATTACACTTTGGATCAGAAAAGGAGATACGCTGAATACACTTAAAATACGACAAACACACATAATTTAAAGTTCCAAACCAGTTTAATTTATCATAAGTTTAAAAGTCACAGAATACATTTGTTATATTTTTATAAGCTATATATATATATATATATGATCTCATATGAGAAGACAGAGAGAGAAAGAAAG
>JBBPBX010115424.1:0-10213 GCA_038048925.1 Garcialebias charrua
CGGCCCACAAAGCAATTATTTATGGCCCCCTGGATGATATTTAATAACTATTAGATCCGGCCCGCAAGTCACAGCCGCCCGCTGGTGTTTTGCACACAGCATGGAGTCGATCAAACTATGGAATGGATTTTCGAACGGAGTCGTGTCTCATGAACCCAGAGTAATGAGACCCGCCTCAAATTCAGGAAATCCATTCCATAGTTTGCAACCAGCAGCTCCAACGTGCAGACTCGACTCGGTGAGTAGCATTTTAGCTAACAGTTAGCCAACTGTTCATCGTAACATGTCCGCTGTGTGGATGTATTTTCACTAAACACCGCAAGACAGCAACATGCAATGCCTGCAGAGTCATAGCGCCACTTTAAACCACGCTCAAGTTAGTTCAGCGGGATGACACTCGCTGAAACAGCAGCAGTACGAGCCAGTCTCGTCCCGGTCTCGGATCATTCAGCCTGTCCGTCATTCGAGCTCCATGTCTTCAGCAGTGTTTTTTTTCTTGTTCAACCGCGTCTACTCCGACCTGATAATCTCGTAGGAGGGACAATACTCCCAGACTGAACAATAAAAACACACAGCTGAAGCTTGGAGCTCAAATGTTCACAGAGAAATTGCTAAACTTCATCATAATTAATGACCAACAACAATATTAATTAAAAATCCCAAGACAGCTGTATGCCTAATCATTCAACCTTTATTTAGGCAGGTAGCTTGTGCAGTCACTGCAGCTTGCACAAGTGGCTTCATTATTCATCAGCAGTCAGAGCAGAGATCAACTTTCAGCTACATTTGCACCCCTCCTCAAAAATGGCTAAACGTAAGGTGGACACAGAGAACAGGGGTTTCAAGCCAGGTGGGAGGCAGACTACATGTTCATGGAGGTAATCAATCCTGAGGATTTCCTCAGCTCAGAGCCTAACCCCAAACATTGATGAACTTGTACAAAAGATGAGGCACCTCCAAGTATCAGCATCACAGAGCTGTAACAAATTTTCAGTTTTTAATTCAGTGAAATTTTTACATTTGTTTCTACAAGACGTGATTTTTCTTTGAAGGAAGTATTGTTTTGGCTGTGTGCCATAGATTTTTGTATTTTATTTATTTATATTTACTTTTCAGTTGAATGGACTCGGGGACAGAGCCATGAGAAAGAATACAACTGATTTGATTTATTTTCTTATTTTCCTATTTGAAAGTGGTGATCAGAAGGATCATAGAGCTGCACAATAATGCATTTTCAGTTTATAATGCATGCACTTTTATTTATGCATTTATCTTGATATTAAGAAACATATATATATATATATATTTTTAAACAATTTAATTTTTTGCTGTTTGCCTGTTAAAAAATGTTTTCACTTGAAATTACTGACAGATCCATAAGAAAATATTGTTTTATTAATTTAATCCTTAAATAATAGACAGCCTGTTAGGTCTTGGTTCAATAGGCTATGTGAAATCATTTCAATATGAACATTGAACCAGTCCGGCCCTTGGCTTGTAGCAAAAACTTTTTTTGGCCCTTGGTGCATTTGACTTTGACACCCCTGGTCTAGAGGACCAGACTTACCTGTAGCTTTTTTAAAAGAGTACAGGGCAGAATTCCTCCACCGCTACGTTTACTACGGTACGTAAAACCGGAAACTGCGTAACTCGGCTTTTCAAAATAATATTTCAATATATAAAATATATATATACTGTATATATATATATATATATAATTTTTATGGGAGATGCGCCGTAACCACGAAACGTCGTAACCCGAGGACTACTTTCTGTAAAAGTTGACATGGTTATAGACATTGTGCTTTCTGATCCCAGTCGAGTGTTGCAGCCATCTTGAATTTAGTTGACTTTTGACAGTGAACTTGTTGATCCACATCCAGTGATTTCTCTTTCAAAGTTTCATTTAGATCAACCCAGTGGTTCTTGAGAAATTTTGCAAACAGTGTTGACTAATGAATATTAACTTACTGACTCTTACTGTTGCACAGTTTGTAGCTCAGCAAAGGTGTTGTGAATGACTCAGCTACTACCACACCAAATTTTTAGCTCAGAATCTGTAAAACTGACCAAGTTAAAGCATTTTTGCCTTTTGGCAGTGGACGATAAAAGTACTGTAGTTATAATGGGGTTTGTGTTGCCATGGTGCTTGTGACTTGTTTTCTTCCTACACTTCATAAATGTGTGTCTCAAATCACTGTGTTATTTTGTGGCCAAAAGATGAACGTTTCTGGGAATATTATATATATCTGGATTGTTGAGCATGCATCAGGATATTTTCTGGGAATACTGTACAGGTAGTTGCTTTAATTTTTTTAGGAGGTGTGTGGACTTTTATCTTCTCTCAGCTTTTTATCACTGAATCAATTTGTGTTGTGCTTTTCTGGTTGAACCATCAGCACATACCGGTAGTCTGTTTTTGTAGTAGTGATGTGTGATTTAAAAGGAAAATGTCAATGCTTTCTGTTTGAATGTGACCATCAGAGGAGCTTAAGAGTTGCACTTTATCAATAGTCATCCATCAGGTCAGGTTTGTTTTAGTTCTGTAACGTCTAAATGCTAACTATGTTTAATCACGTCTTGGATAAACTAGATTTAATCTGCGTAATGAAAATGAGAAGAAATGCAGGTGAATATTTATTTTTTATGTTTTCAGATCTGAATTTCTTGATGTAATTTAAACAAAAGTTGTAGATTACACATTAAACACGAGCGTCCCTGCAGAAAAACAAACTTTAAACATAATATGCAAAAGCTGACCTTTAAAGCACTAACTGTGGGGCTTTGTTAATATTTTAAAGTTAGCTGCTGTGTAAGGTAATAACATAAAAAGCAGAGCTGAGATTTAAACTCTGCAAACTCATATATGTCCATGCTTTGAGGATGTCATCATCCACTGATACAGAGACGGCTGCTTCTTTAAACTCAGTTGTTAACTGTGTTATTGCGAAGGATTTACTACCTTTTTTCACAGCCTGACACCTTATGACATCCAAAAATAGACTTGCACTGTGTGCACATGGTTCGCAGTGGTGGATGAAGTGACTGTGCTCCTCTGTTCCACACACACACAGCACAGATATCAAACCTGAACTCTCTCCAGTCTCTGCAGAATACAGTACAGGTAGTCCCCGATTTACGAGCGAGATCCGTTACAACGAGGCGCTCGTAAACCGGAAATCTCGTAATTTGGAACGGCCGCCATTTCGCTCGTAAATCCGGAAATCCGCTCGTAAATTGGAACGGTTTTCGCTAGCGCACCTAAAAACACTCTATTTTCATCTAAAAACTACTTTTGAGTGCATAAAAATGATCGGAAACGTGTGTTTATATGCTTAACTTGCTAACTGAAGTGAAAAAACACATGAAAACTCAGTATTTTTTTCGTTTTTTCCAAAAATGTGCAGCTCGTAAGTCTGGAACCTCGCAGATCAGAGCGCTCGTAAATCGGGGACTACCTGTATCTTTAAAAATGGTTCTGTTCTTTCCAGAAGAGACCGTGGCTGCCAGTCGACAGGTTTGGGTTTGTGAGAAATGGAGGAGTTTTCAGAAATTGTTTTAATATCATCTACTGGAGCAACATTTATCTTTAATTATAGAGTATTTGACTGCTCATATGAATCCTTGGTGTGTTTAAAGTCAGTCTTGTCCTCGTCAGGCATGTTGGGTGGTGGTTTGTCTTGCAGATCAGCCACAGTGTTGGGTGGTAGCACATTCAGTGGCATACAGATAGCGCCATGTTTAATGTCTGCTTTCACATGTACCCCTTCAGCTTTCACAAGTCATAAAATATGTTCTGAAATTCAAAGCAGATTTTTTAATGTTGGTTTTAGGAGTGATGCTTACGGTATATGTTTTTTTGTTACAGCTTTCATCCAGTCTGACACAATTCTGGAGGTCTTACATTTTGGTGAGGGAAGCTTGTTACAGGTAAGGATATTATCGTTTTCTTAGCGGCTTTTATTGAAGATGTTATCGTTTCCATTAAATATAAAAGTATACAATTACAGAGGAAGGTGGTGCTGTTAAATGAAAAACTGTACATAAATGATTTGGGTTTTTTGTAAATACTTCTGGCTTGTTTCTGTTTTACTTGCAGGCAGAGTCTGACGTCGATTTTAGTTTATATCATCAACAGAGGTATGAAATGTTCTTTGCTTGGTACAATAATTGAAATATTAGTGAACAGATTATGTTGCTGGATGTCACTTTGGAGATATATTCACACTTTGACCGGATTGCTTGCTGTTTTAATCTTTTTCTACAAAGTAATAGGGCTGGGAATCTTTAGGTACCTCATGTAATCACAGTTCAGGGGGCTGCTGCATAACTTAACACTGATTTGTTGACTTTCATGCATAATAAAGTCAGAGAGTCAGAGAGTCTTTATTGTCATTTGCACCGCATGTGGTACATGTGATGAAAACGAGATTATGTACACGGGGTCCCAGTTACATCCAACAACAAATGCAAGCGAAAAACAGTAATAACATCTAGAATTAACTAAGAAAAACATCAACTAGTAATCGGTCTTTTGCAGACACGTGACATTTTGCACTCCCGGTCGCCATTTTCCGGGGATACCCGTTCAGTTAAACAGAGGAAGTCCATGCCTTAGCTGCTACCTCGTAAGGATCAATGTTGTTAATTGAAGCTAACTTCACCATGTAACGTTCTCTGGCTTCAAGGTTGAGTTTCTCTCTATAAGGCTTCTGCTCATTTTTATATTTAGTTTGCATTTTGCTGATGTTATTGTTCTGTATCGCACTGTGTTTAACATGGACTTCCTCTGTTTAAATGAACGGGTATCCCGGAAAATGGCGATCGTAAGTGCAAAAAGATATGAGCCGTGACGTCACGTGCAAAAGACCGATACACTAAGCCCTAATGTAGTGGGAAAACATCATTATAAACAGCAGCACGAACATGAGTCTGTATGAGCAGATGGTCACAGATGAACACAAATGAACAATAAAGAGCATACAATAAAATAAGTAAGTAAGTGCTATATGTTTTCATCATTGTTTGTTTGCACACAGTGGCAAAATTAGTTCTCTGCATTTAACCCATCACACCTGGGATGCACCCAGGTGGAGCAGTGGGCAGCTATAGATGCCCAGGGAGCAAATGGGGATTAGGTGTCTTGTTCAGAGACACCACGACGTGTGGGAATGGCTGGGGATCAAACCTGGGACTTTCGGGTCTCAAGTCGGCTGCCCTACCTCTACCCCATCTCGGTCTCTGTAAAATAATAAATAAAAGATAAATAAAATCATAGCCGACCAACAATTAGCATGGATGCTAGCATAAGACCGATGTTGGATTAATCTTATTGGGGTTCAGTGAAGATGTGAAAACAGCCACGAATCTGCACAGATTAAAAACGAAGTGGATTTTTGACATTTGGAAATCCATGTCCACAATGTGAAGCATTTAAAGATATATAACCCCCACTCCTACAAAGTAAACATGAAGGAATGCAAGATTTGTCACATGCAACTTGTTTTAGTGTTTTCTCAGTTTTACCCCAAACATCATAGTCTTAGTTTAAAGGAAGAGCTTTAAAACAAGACCAGCATACAGGTTGCTGAAGTTGGGCTTTAACAAGTACATCGTCAACATCTGTGGTCATGCAAACAGAAAGGCTTCTTTGTTAAAGCTTACCAAACCAACAGGGAATTTATCCTCCAGCTGCAAAGGATCTTGTTGGGCAGAGAATATAATCTTTGTTTATTCGTGGGCGGCTGTATGCAGTAAAGGGTAACCCCAAGTTAAAAATGGTCCTTGTTAAGCTTCACAAGATTTACTTCACTCTGCTAGTGTGTCACTTGTTCTGTCGTAGCACACTGATCCTCAGCAACAGTTGTGTTCAGCAGAGGAACGTCACACATCCGTGTGTCTAGTCTGTGTGCACACAACATGGCTGACTATGAAGTACTTTAGGGAAGTTGAAGTTTGCGTTCTGAACTCTGTCACACCATCTGCTTTTATTCTGTTTGAACTACAAAGACTGAACAACTGGAGGCTGCACTGATTTTGTCATGTTCAGTGTGCGATTAGCTGGGACATGTTGCCTGACCAACAGATAGAAGTGCAGAAACACGAAGGTCCTGTTGATGGAAGGAAATATGTTGACGTTTGCTAACTGGTGGCACCATGTTGCTGCTCTGTGGTCAGCTAACTCTGTGCCATTCACATGCGAGTTTGGTGCAGGCGGGCCGCACTGTTTGCACAATATATTGAAATCTATAAAACACAGTGGAGTGGTGGCGCAGAGGTTGGAGAAGGTGAGCCTGTGATTGGAAGGTCGCCAGTTCAACTCCCCAAACCAACATAAAAAAATGTGGGTGGGAAGGGTGAAGCACCCACACCTGCCTCCACCTTCATTTGCCCCACTCTGGGCTCTTGAGCAAGGCTCTTAACCCCCACCATCTGCTCTCCCGGGCACCCTAAATATCAGCTCTCTGCTCCACGCAGAGGGCTGTGGTAGCTCGGTGGTCTGTGGTAGTGCCAGGAAGGACATCCAGCGTAAAAACAATCGCCAAGTTTTCATGTGATAGTTCACTGTGGTGACCCATGAAGAAGGGAAGTCGAAAGAAGAAGAAGTAAAAATAAATAAATTGATATCTGTAAAACAGGATATCTTTTAGGATCGTGGTGTGAGCGCTTCTCCGGTAACGTTGTTTGAGTGTTGTTGATTAAACGTCACACTTCCTCTTATCTAGTTGTGCATAGAAACCTTTTTGACCAAAGATGCTCTTCCTCAGGAAGTAAACACTTTTCACAGTCACATTTCACGTTTATTTTAAATATCTTTACATACCTGTCAAGTTTTGGATTTAAAAATAAAGGAAATTTTCTGCCGGGTACGCCGAGCCATCCCACTAGCCCAGGGATCTGCAACCTTTATGATCAAAAGAGCCATTTCTGCCCCTTTGTTCACTAAATTAAATGTTTCCGGAGCCACAATACCTGCTACAACTGGGATTCTCAACTGGTGGCCCACAGACCACTTTAAGTTTGTTAGAGGACAATTTTCTGACCGGTAGTTTTCTGGCCATTGTAAAGCTGAAAATATCTAACGATTTGTTGATATTTTTACATTTTAAGACTAAAAAAGACCAGATTATCATAAAGAAGGAAAAATAATGTGATCTTTCCCAATTAAAAAATAAAATAATGAACTATGCAGGTCTAGGTAAATTATTTTAATTGTGGAAAAATTAAATATCCTACTTCGAATAAATAAAGTTAACTTATGTTTTACTCCTTCTATTAGTTCTAGTATTCACACATTTGCAAAGGAAATGACAGGAAAAACTGCTAAAACTAGCCCTTTTTGTTGTTATAAGAACAAATAAAATTCAGTTTAAAGTTAGTTTTGATCAAAGCTTGGAAGAGCCACTGTTGATGTGGCTCCAGAGCCGCAGGTTGCAGACCCCTGCACTAGCCCAACCAAAGTCCAGGACCCCTTACATTTTAAGACAGGTTTACAAGAAATCTAAAATAACTACCTATCAGCCTCTTTCAAACCAGTTATGTGATCACAATCTGATAGGCCTACCTTTGTGCTTGATGGATTTTTCATGCTGACGGACATCGTTCCTTCCCCCATGAGAGACACTAAAGTCGCAGTTACAAATCTTAAAAAACGCGTAATTGTGTCCCACCCTACTCTTCTTTAGGAAAGTAAATTCGCTGTCCCATTTTTCAAGATATTTACACGAAGTCTTAACTTTTTTGGCAGGGACGCCTTCTCTCTCGTTACATTCATCCATCTCTGTGTTTTTCCGGGTTAGGTTTGTTGATTCCCGCTGCCAACACTAACATCGCGAGAACTGCCACCGAGGCTACTGCAGGTGGCAGTTCTCGCGAGGCTAGTGACAGAGGCACTGGAATGTTTTTTTATTTTTTAATAATATTATAATACGGGAGATTTCCGGGAAAATAATAATTTGGGATGACGACGGGAAAGAGGGGTAAAATACAGTAGTTTCCCGGCCAAAACGGGAGACTTGACAGATATGTATCTTTATGCTCTTGGCATTTTCAGGATGCTCTGACACAAAGCGTATAAAAGATCTGTAAGAAAGTGGCTCAGATTTCTCCAACTTACACATCGTGCACACGTTAGTCAGGTGGGGTTGTTTAGGTGCTTTACAGTTCAGTTATTATTCAGAGGGCTGCAGCGCTTCTGTAAAGCAGTCATTGAGGCATTTCAGCTATCTTAAACTTTTATGGCTTATTTTGCATAAATCAACACTGATTTGTTGATTTCTGCATCTAGTAAAGATTGCACAACAACGTGTAAAAAATCAATCACAGGCTTCTGACTACCAATTAGCTTAAAACTACCGGTATCTTTATTTTGAAAATGCCATAGTAAAGCTACATGTAACTCGATTACCATCATGCTGAACACGGGAAATTAAAACGTAAATCAAATTTTTAGGTTATTCCTGAAGACAGTAATGTTTTAATAACTTCAGCTATGATTTACTAACATGTTTTCTTCAGGGATCAGCAAAAAAAAAAAAGTTTAAGAACATGTGGGAACACCCAGATTCACTGCAGCACGTTTCTACTGCAAGAAGTGACAAGTACAGTAACTATTAGGATAGTTGGCACCACACTGCAACTACTCCCCCCAAAAATAGCAGCTCAGGTTAAATAACAGATTTTTGACATTTGAAAATTCAGAATCCTCCTTGTTCATAATGTAATTGCGTCTAAAATGAGTTTTAACAGGGGTAATTGAAAGGTACCAGAATCCAACTGAATCTCTTTCTCCTACAAGATTTTGGCAGCAGTTGTTATTGTACAGTGGCAGAGGTGAGGACAGGCTGTTGGGCGACAGATTATCCTGGAGGGTAGCAGTGAATGGTGGACGACTGCACGTCCCCGAGGGATGAAAAGCCATCCACCCACTGATCTGCCTGGCTGTTAGAGCGCTGTGCTGTGGCTATTGTCTGCTCCTGTACACTAATGCTTCATAGTAAAAAGGTGAAATTAATCTCCTCGGGTTTTTGTGCATGCAATCTTTTCCCAGATATACATGTTGCGATGAGTCAAAGCTCTGCTGAGTGCCACGTCTACATTACTGATGAACTTCTTTTAGCATGAGATTTACATAAAGGCTCACATTACACGTTATTAGTTGTCTATTACTTGTAACAAAGAGGAGTTGTCTCCTTGAGGGAAGGGCCCAGTTTATTGTGTGGATACACCTGTTGTCAGACAGGTTTGGTGAGTTATTCAAGCTGGCAGGTGGTAACCAGTGTTAAAAAGATGATGCTTGTTGTGTGAAAGAAACATGACAGTCTGAAAGTCACAGTCGGAGCTCTTTTCTCTGATTTCCCTCCTGCCGTTTTTATGTTTAAATTTATATTTTCAGAAAAAAACTTTACATATGGAAATGGTGCGCAACGGATGGGAGTGGTCGTGTTGTCGACCTTCTTCTCTAATTAAAGCGAATCTTGTTGCCGGAACTTGTGCTTCTAGCCTCTCAGACGTTTGAAACGAACACAAAGATGGAGTCTTTTTGTACCTGCCTGTTCCTGCTGCTGTCACACCTTTCTTTATTTTGCAGCACGTCCCCGCACCGTGGGAACTGCCGACCTATACGATTTGAACCTCCAATGTTGGACTTTCATGAACAGTGAGTTTAAAAAAAAAAAATCTTTGCTCTTTTGATTTGATGTGGTGTGCTCCTTGTCATTCATGTTGAGTTTATTTTTTCCCCTTCAGAGTTTCCCTAATTTGTTGAGTGAAATGTTCACAGATGTTGTCAGTCAGTCAGTCAGCAGTAACATAGGTTTATGTAAAATAAAACTACTTTGAAGTAAAAGCCTATCAGTTTTTAGATTGGGTGTCAATGTATGGAATGTCATAAGTTGTTTAACTCTAGTGCCAGCGAATAGCTTCTCCCACACTAGATCACATTTCATGTTGACAGTGGGTGCATACCTGCGTAGTGTGTCAAAGCTTTCCATATCCAGAGTGCAGATTCGGGAGTAACTCTGACACACAGCTCCTTTGACCCATCCTCCTCTGACCTCTATTCTTAACAACAATCCACTAATCGTTTCTGAACATTTTGATGGTTGGAACAAAAAAAGGCCTAGCATTTCTTGAAGGAATGCATATTGCCTGCACATGCTAGAGTTTTATACTAAAATAATTGCATAAATAGAATTGTTAGTTGTAGCTGTTT
>JBBPBX010115425.1:0-10213 GCA_038048925.1 Garcialebias charrua
TATATATATATATATAACGTTCCCCTCAGTTTGTATGGATGTTTCAGAACAATCATTCTCATGTTTGAGGGTAAATCCAGTTTCAGGTAAACCATCTGTTGTATTAGATTTGAACATCCTTGAAGAAAAAGAGAGGATGACTGAAGACCTAGCCTGGTTTAAACCAGACCCTTGTCCTTCACTTCGCTTTGGACTAGGGTCTGGCATCTCTGCCATAGACAACGATTTCTCCTGGAGATTTTTGAATGGACCAATCAGAGAACAGGAGGCAGAGTTTTGTTAGTTTAGCCTGGCGAGGTCCAGGCTATCAGATAAATTGCTCAGAAACCACTCGGTGGATATTTTTTCTGCCACCAGTGTGTAATTATATGTCTTTAATTTACTGACTGTTGGCCTAGATGAAACATTTGAGATAAAATTCGATTTTTTATCATTTATTTTCGTAGCGCACCCGAGGCTGTTTGGAAAATATCAAACCGAAACTATTTAATATCCAGCAGATTTGACCATTTCGTGAATTGATTTAGGAACTGTTAAGCTCAGGAACACTTCTGATATAACGTCAGCTATGAAATATATTTTTTCTCAGCAGAGAAATAATAGTTTTTTACCTTGTTTTGATGAAAATTCGTTCGTGGCGGCAGCCATTTTGAATGACGACGTCAGTCGACATCGTTCAAAACTCCGCCTTCTGCTCTCTGATTGCTCAGGAACACTTCTGATATAACGTCAGCTATGAAATATATTTTTTCTCAGCAGAGAAATAATAGTTTTTTACCTTGTTTTATTGAAAATTCCTTCGTGGCGGCAGCCATTTTGAATGACGACGTCAGTCGACGTCGTTCAAAACTCCGCCTTCTGTTCTCTGATTGGTCCGGTCAAAACCTACCGGAGATATCCTTGTGGATGGGACAAGTCCCAGACTGTGCAGTGAAGGGAAATGAGAATTGAGCGGAGCTGTGCAGGAAGGCGAGGGCCAGGCTACTGAAGACCTTTTACATCGTCACCTTTAATGGGTGTCCAGCTCATAATCTTCTCCATATAGGCAGAAGCAATTTTATTTTCATTTCCAAAATGTTCTTCAAGATGTTTGTTTGGCTTGGGAACAACCTTGGTCAGGAGGTGAGTGCTGACAACTATGAACCAAATCTTTAGGCTGCCCCCTCCCCCCAGTAAACTGCTCTAAGAAGTATCCTGATGCATGCTCAATAGTCCAGGTAGAAAAATCTAAGAAGTGCCAACAGTTGCTCCAGCTGTAAGTGTTAGCTTCCACTCGGTTCTCAAAGGCATTTGTAAATGATCTGTACTGTAGAGGGTCCCCATCAAACACAGGGAGGTGTCTGGCTGGGATGACAGAAGATGCATTTTGACATTTTTCCAAAGCCAGGGTTTTTTAACTCAATGTAGTGACTATTTGTCCTTGCAAACCAAAAAGAAAACAAATAAAAAAAGTGTCTTCTGGTCCAGTTCAGAGACCATTGTCTTCTGGACCAGTTCAGAGACAGTGTCCTCTAGCCCAGTTCAGAGACCATTGTATTCAGGACCAGTTCAGAGACCATTGTCCTCTGGTCCAGTTCAGAGACCATTGTCTTCTGGACCAGTTCAGAGACCAGTGTCCTCTGGACCAGTTCAGAGACCATTTTCTTCTGGACCAGTTTGGATACCAGTGTCCTCTGGTCCAGTTCAGAGACCATAGTTTTCTGGACCAGTTCAGAGACCAGTGTCCTCTGGACCAGTTCCAAGACCGGTGTCCTCTGGTCCAATTCAGAGACCAGTCTCCTATGGTCCAATTCAGAGACCAGTGTCCTCTGGTCCAATTCAGAGACCGGTGTCCTCTGGACCAGCTAAAAGACCAGTGTCTTCTGGTCCAGTTCAGAGACCACTGTCTTCTGGACCAGTTCAGAGATCATTGTCTTCTGGACCAGTTCAGAGACCAGTGTCCGCTGGACCAGTTCAGAGACCATTGTCTTCTGGACCAGTTCCGAGACTGGTGTCCTCTGGACCAGTTCAGAGATCATTGTCTTCTGGACCAGTTCAGAGACCAATGTCCGCTGGACCAGTTCAGAGACCATTGTCTTCTGGACCAGTTCCGAGACTGGTGTCCTCTGGACCAGTTCAGAGACCATTGTCTTCTGGACCAGTTCCGAGACTGGTGTCCTCTGGACCAGTTCAGAGATCATTGTCTTCTGGACCAGTTCAGAGACCAATGTCCGCTGGACCAGTTCAGAGACCATTGTCTTCTGGACCAGTTCCGAGACTGGTGTCCTTTGAACCAGTTCAGAGACCATTGTTTTCTGGACCTGGGGCCTCATGTACAAAGACTTGCGTGGATTTCCTACTGAAAAGTGACGTACGGTCAAATCCAGAAAAGTGTGTACGCACAAAAAAATCCAGATGTATCAAACTGTGCGTACACCGGAATCCACGCACATTCCTTTTGTACATCACAATTAACGTGGAACTGAGCGCACGTGAGACACCTCCCCTGACACGCCTTCATTTACATATGTTAAACAGATGCAAATTACTTCCTGCATGTGTGAAGGACATGTTTGTTTGATCCCTGCGCGATCAGAAATCATTTCTAGATTCAGGAAAATAATGAATTTAATATAATATGAGTGAGGAAAATAATCCTAAGTAAGAATAGTAATAAAATGTGTTCATCACGCAAAGAACGAGTGATTGTGTGTCGGTATTAGTGTGTGCGCGCACCCTGCTTTGGTGCGCAACCGGCTCATCCATTCATTCTGAGTGAAAATATTAACTTTGCGCACGAGTTTATTACCATAATTACTGTAAACACAGAGGAACTTAGATGTTTGGTAGAACATAGATCTTTGTTTATTTAATAGATGATATGAAGAAACGGGTCTGTGCGTCTCAGTGGAGAGTTTTCATGACATGACGTGATGTTGGAGTCTCCAAACGCTGCGCGCGCCACAGCCTTGTGCGCAGTCTGTTTGTCTGTGAAGCTTTTACTCTCCTACAAGTTATATATGGTGTACTTTCACGTGTCATTTTGGAGAAATCTACAATAAACGCAGATTATGAATCACCTCCAGCTGCCGTGTAACACCGGCGAGGGTGCGCGCGCGCTCCAAAGCGCGACCACTCAGCCTTTAGAATCATATGGATGAGACATTCCATTGGATATGATCAGGCTTTGTGTGGACTGGACTGCCCTGATCGGCCTGCAGCTCCCTCAGGAAAGCTCCTGTGGAACAGTTTGATCGCTGCTTCTGCATGTGCACGCGTGATGCACGGCTCCTGTGTTGCTCCAGAGCGCAGCAGTGCCAAACTGAAAAATGATTATTTCTGAAAACGGCTGATAAGCCATATCCTAGATCAGAAAATTATATCTGTTTATAAATAAATGCTCTGCGTGTTACACTATTTATTATATCCTCCAGTAAGGCTGAATGAATCCGTTCCTGTTAAATTTATTTTTGGCACAACTTTGCGCGTCCTTTATTTAACTGCGTCATGTGGATGTAATACTTGTTAATCGTGTGTTTGGTGGGAATATTAATCATTTTCACATCATGAACAGTTAATAATAATAATAATAATGATGACATCAATTTATAACGCACATTTCATCAATGGAAATCTCAAAGTGCTACAAGGTGCAACAGAATTAAATGTCAATGAAACAAATAATAAAACAATTAAAATCAACAACAGTATCAGCTATGATCAAAAGTAGAATCATGAGGAGGCAGAGTATGCTCGGTTGAAAAGAAAGGTCTTCAAGCCGCTCTTAAAGTCAACCACAGACTGTGGGGCTTCAGTTTCTCTGAATCACCTGTAAGTGTCGCCAAAGGAACAAGAACCACAGAAACGTGCGTACGCCAGCCATGAGGCTGGCGTGGAAATGTACTTGGATGCGCACATATTCACGTTCAGTTCAGTTTTGATACATACAGGGTTTTGCGTGGATAGTGACGCACGCAAGGTTTTTGTGCGCACACACGGTTGATACATGAGGCCCCAGTTCCGAGACTGGTGTCCTCTGGTCCAGTTCAGAGACCATTGTTTTCTGGACCAGTTCAGAGACCCTTGTCTTCTGGACCAGTTCAGAGACCATTGTCTTCTGGACCAGTTCAGAGACCAGTGTCCTCTGGTCCAACTCAGAGACCAGTGTCCTCTGGACCAGTTCAGAGACCTGTGTCCTCTGTTCCAGTTCAGAGACCACTGTCTTCTGGTCCAGTTCAGAGACCACTTTCTTCTGGACCAGTTCAGAGACCAGTGTCCTCTGGTCCAGTTCAGAGACCATTGTCTTCTGGACCAGTTCAGATACCAGTGTCCTCTGGTCCAGTTCAGAGACCATTGTATTCATGACCAGTTCAGAGACCTGTGTCCTCTGGTACAGTTCAGAGACCAGTGTCCTCTGGTCCAGTTAAGAGACCACTGTCTTCTGGACCAGTTCAGAGACCAGTGTCCTCTGGTCCAGTTCAGAGACCAGTGTCTTATGGACCAGTACAGAGACCATTGTATTCAGGACCAGTTCAGAGACCTGTGTCATCTGGTCCAGTTCAGAGACCAGTGTCCTCTGGTCCAGTTCAGAGACCATTGTCTTCTGGACCAGTTCCGAGACCGGTCTCCTTCTGGACCAGTTCAGAGACCAGTGTCCTCTGGTCCAATTCAGAGACCAGTCTCCTATGATCCAATTCAGAGACCAGTGTCCTCTGGTCCAATTCAGAGACCAGTGTCCTCTGGTCCAATTCAGAGACCAGTGTCCTCTGGACCAGTTCAGAGACCAGTGTCTTCTGGTCCAGTTCAGAGACCATTGTCTTCTGGACCAGTTCAGAGACCAGTGTCCTCTAGACCAGTTCAGAGACCAGTGTCCTCTGGTCCAGTTCAGAGACCATTGTCTTCTGGTCCAGTTCAGAGACCACTGTCTTCTGGACCAGTTCAGAGACCAGTGTCCTCTGGTCCAGTTCAGAGACCATTGTCTTCAGGACCAGTTCAGAGACCCTTGTCCTCTGGTCCAGTTCAGAGACCAGTGTGCTCTGGTCCAGTTAAGAGACCAGTGTCTTCTGGACCAGTTCAGAGACCATTGTCTTCTGGTCCAGTTCAGAGACCATTGTCTTCTGGACCAGTTCAGAGACCATTGTATTCAGGACCAGTTCAGAGACCATTGTATTCAGGACCAGTTCAGAGACCTGTGTCCTCTGGACCAGTTCCGAGACCAGTGTCCTCTGGTCCAATTCAGAGACCAGTCTCCTATGGTCCAATTAAGAGACTGGTCTCCTTCTCGACCAGTTCAGAGACCATAGTTTTCTAGTCCAGTTCAGAGACCATTGTCTTCTGGACCAGTTCAGAGACCAGTGTCCTCTAGACCAGTTCAGAGACCAGTGTCCTCTGGTCCAGTTCAGAGACCATTGTCTTCTGGTCCAGTTCAGAGACCACTGTCTTCTGGACCAGTTCAGAGACCAGTGTCCTCTGGTCCAGTTCAGAGACCATTGTCTTCAGGACCAGTTCAGAGACCAGTGTCCTCTGGTCCAATTCAGAGACCAGTGTCCTCTGGTCCAATTCAGAGACCAGTGTCCTCTGGACCAGTTCAGAGACCAGTGTCTTCTGGTCCAGTTCAGAGACCATTGTCTTCTGGACCAGTTCAGAGACCAGTGTCCTCTAGACCAGTTCAGAGACCAGTGTCCTCTGGTCCAGTTCAGAGACCATTGTCTTCTGGTCCAGTTCAGAGACCACTGTCTTCTGGACCAGTTCAGAGACCAGTGTCCTCTGGTCCAGTTCAGAGACCATTGTCTTCAGGACCAGTTCAGAGACCCTTGTCCTCTGGTCCAGTTCAGAGACCAGTGTGCTCTGGTCCAGTTAAGAGACCAGTGTCTTCTGGACCAGTTCAGAGACCATTGTCTTCTGGTCCAGTTCAGAGACCATTGTCTTCTGGACCAGTTCAGAGACCATTGTATTCAGGACCAGTTCAGAGACCATTGTATTCAGGACCAGTTCAGAGACCTGTGTCCTCTGGACCAGTTCCGAGACCAGTGTCCTCTGGTCCAATTCAGAGACCAGTCTCCTATGGTCCAATTAAGAGACTGGTCTCCTTCTCGACCAGTTCAGAGACCATAGTTTTCTAGTCCAGTTCAGAGACCATTGTCTTCTGGACCAGTTCAGAGACCAGTGTCCTCTAGACCAGTTCAGAGACCAGTGTCCTCTGGTCCAGTTCAGAGACCATTGTCTTCTGGTCCAGTTCAGAGACCAGTGTCCTCTGGTCCAGTTCAGAGACCATTGTCTTCAGGACCAGTTCAGAGACCCTTGTCCTCTGGTCCAGTTCAGAGACCAGTGTGCTCTGGTCCAGTTAAGAGACCATTGTCTTCTGGTCCAGTTCAGAGACCACTGTCTTCTGGACCAGTTCAGAGACCATTGTCTTCTGGTCCAGTTCAGAGACCATTGTATGTATTCAGGACCAGTTCAGAGACCATTGTATTCAGGACCAGTTCAGAGACCTGTGTCCTCTGGTCCAGTTCAGAGACCAGTGTCCTCTGGTCCAATTCAGAGACCAGTCTCCTATGGTCCAATTAAGAGACTGGTCTCCTTCTCGACCAGTTCAGAGACCAGTGTCCTCTGGTCCAGTTCAGAGACCATTGTCTTCTGGACCAGTTCCGAGACCGGTGTCCTTCTCGACCAGTTCAGAGACCATAGTTTTCTAGTCCAGTTCAGAGACCAGTGTCCTCAGACCAGTTCAGAGACCATTGTCTTCTGGTCCAGTTCAGAGACCATTGTCTTCTGGTCCAGTTCAGAGACCTGTGTCCTCTGGTCCAGTTCAGAGACCATTGTCTTCTGGACCAGTTCCGAGACCGGTGTCCTCTGGTCCAATTCAGAGACCAGTCTCCTATGGTCCAATTAAGAGACTGGTCTCCTTCTCGACCAGTTCAGAGACCAGTGTCCTCAGACCAGTTCAGAGACCATTGTCCTCTGGTCCAGTTCAGAGACCTGTGTCCTCTGGTCCAGTTCAGAGACCAGTGTCCTCTGGTCCAGTTCAGAGACCATTGTCTTCTGGACCAGTTCCGAGACCGGTGTCCTTCTCGACCAGTTCAGAGACCATAGTTTTCTAGTCCAGTTCAGAGACCAGTGTCCTCAGACCAGTTCAGAGACCATTGTCTTCTGGTCCAGTTCAGAGACCATTGTCTTCTGGTCCAGTTCAGAGACCATTGTCTTCTGGTCCAGTTCAGAGACCATTGTCTTCTGGACCAGTTCAGAGACCATTGTCTTCTGGACCAGTTCAGAGACCATTGTCTTCTGGTCCAGTTCCGAGACCGGTGTCCTTCTCGACCAGTTCAGAGACCTGTGTCCTCTGGTCCAGTTCAGAGACCAGTGTCCTCTGGTCCAGTTCAGAGACCATTGTCTTCTGGACCAGTTCCGAGACCGGTGTCCTTCTCGACCAGTTCAGAGACCATAGTTTTCTAGTCCAGTTCAGAGACCAGTGTCCTCAGACCAGTTCAGAGACCATTGTCTTCTGGTCCAGTTCAGAGACCATTGTCTTCTGGTCCAGTTCAGAGACCATTGTCTTCTGGTCCAGTTCAGAGACCATTGTCTTCTGGACCAGTTCAGAGACCATTGTCTTCTGGACCAGTTCAGAGACCATTGTCTTCTGGACCAGTTCAGAGACCAGTGTCCTCTGGTCCAGTTCAGAGACCAGTGTCCTCTGGACCAGTTCAGAGACCATTGTCTTCTGGACCAGTTCAGAGACCAGTGTCCTCTGGTCCAGTTCAGAGACCAGTGTCCTCTGGACCACTTCCGAGACCGGTGTCCTCAGACCAGTTCAGAGACCATTGTCTTCAGGACCAGTTCAGAGACCCTTGTCCTCTGGTCCAGTTCAGAGACCAGTGTGCTCTGGTCCAGTTAAGAGACCATTGTCTTCTGGTCCAGTTCAGAGACCACTGTCTTCTGGACCAGTTCAGAGACCATTGTCTTCTGGTCCAGTTCAGAGACCATTGTCTTCTGGACCAGTTCAGAGACCAGTGTCCTCTGGTCCAGTTCAGAGACCAGTGTCCTCTGGACCACTTCCGAGACCGGTGTCCTCTGGTCCAATTCAGAGACCAGTGTCCTCTGGTCCAATTCAGAGACCGGTGTCCTCAGACCAGTTCAGAGACCATTGTCTTCTGGTCCAGTTCAGAGACCAATGTCTTCTGGACCAGTTCAGAGACAAGTGTCCTCTGGTCTAGTTAAGAGAATGATGTCCCCTCTGTGGGCATGAATAGTTCCACTTTGACCTTTGACCTCTGTGTTCTGTGTTGTTTCTTGCAGATCTGAAGATCATCAAAGCTAAACCTGCAGACACCGTCTCTCTGCCATGTAGAGCTCCTGACAACAGACATGTTACACTTGTAGATTGGGACAGACCTGATATGGGGTCAGAATACGTCTTTCTGTTCAGAAATGGTCACTTTGATCTTGACCTCCAACATCCATCTTTTAATGGTCGGGTGGATCTTCAGGACCCACTGATGAAGGATGGAGATGTGTCTTTGGTTCTGAAGAACGTGATGATCAACGATGCTGGAACGTACGAGTGTCGAGTTCAGACTGAAGGAAGTCGCAGGAAGAGATCCTCGTCTGATGATGTCATCACAACCATCCAGCTGCAGGTTGAACCAGGTGAGAGCTGTGTGTGTGTGTGTGTGTTTGTGTGTGTGTGTGTGTGTGCGTGCGTGTGTGACATCAGTTTGAAAAGTCTCTTCTCTCATCACCTGACAGCTCACACTCACACCTCATTCTCTGCTGCAGGACACCGGAGTGGACCAGACCAGGATGGTTCTGTTGGACTGAAAGTTGTTCTGTCAGCTCTTGTGTGTGTGTTAGCTATTGTTGTTGCTTTTGTTGTTGTTGTTGATTTTGTGATCTATGAAAACCGTGCACGTTTGGAGCAGAAGCCAAACCCTCCTGACCGTGAACAATCTGCAGCAGAACCTCTACAGAACATCTGGCCTCAGAACTTGGACCAGCTGCGTCTTTGGAGCCACTTCAAGCTGCAGAATGACAGACAGGAGACACATGTTGATGATACATGTTGAAATGAGTCATGCTTCTATCATGATTAATGCTTGATATGGTTCCTGTTACCTGGAGTAAACTCACTCCTCCTCCTCCTCCTCCTGCTGCTGCTGCTGCTGCTGCTGCTGCTGCTGCTGATGCTGCTGCTGCCGCTGCTGCTGCTGATGCTGCTGCTGCTGCTGCTGATGACGATGATGATGAAGCAACAAACATACGTTGATCAAAGATTGTTTAAACTTCTGTAATAATATAGGGGTGATCAGTTTTACTGATTTACCTTTACACTAGATGTAAATTGAGCAGATTTTAACCTGACACAAATTATCATCAATAATTTACGGGTTCTCTCTTTTTCAGATTAATCTCTAAAGCCCTGTACACATGTAGCCTGGTGTTTGAAAAATGAATATCTGCGCAAAAAAAATATCTCCGTACATACATGTTTGGATATTTAAAATATTTGTCTACATGTCCCCGTTTATTTTCACCACAGAGCGTTGTAAAGAATATGCTGAACCCATAGGTGGCAGTGTAGTTCACAACCCTTCAACTCAGCCGCAACTTCCTGTTATTTACTTTTTTTTTCATTTGTGTGGACAGACCAAGAGGGTGAACTACTATTAAATACCGTGTTGGAGTACAAAGTTAATAAAACAGGAAAATGTCGACTGGGAATCATGTCCAAGCAGATATGTTGACATTTTAGTGCTTTTTTTCTCCTCCAAGCAGTATGTGACGTCAGCGCCACTCCAGTTGGAGCAGAAACCTCCGGTTCTGAAAGTCCACAAGCAGACTCAAAAGCGGAGAATTATCAAATCTCCACTTTGGTCTGAGTTTTTTTATTATTCGTTTATAGTTACATCAACCGGAGTTCACGTGTGGATGAAAGGCCAAACCGCACGATAAACTGTTCAGTTTTACTGATATCCGGCTACGTGTGTACAGGGCCTAAATCTTGTGACTAGCTGATAAGATGTAAAACACAATGAAACGTTAATTTATGTTGGTTCAGCAGAACTGAACCATTTATTTAACAAAATCATAAATTTAACATCATAACATATGTACAACAGGGAATTGATTTATGGAACAATTTAGAAAACAATGTTAAATACGCTAAATCTATGCTTGTGTTTAAAAAAAATGATTAAATCTAGGTTGTTAACAAAATACGAAAATCTTTAGTTAAATCGAT
>JBBPBX010115426.1:0-10213 GCA_038048925.1 Garcialebias charrua
AATTGCTCCGTCGTCTGCAAAAAGAGAAACGCCCATCTCATTTCCAAGTTCAGAGAACACATCATTGATCATCAGAGAGAATAGTAGAGGACTCAGTATACTTCCTTGGGGTGTCCCATTTTCAGCAGAGTATTTTTGAGAATAGCACTCTCCTACTTTAACTTGGATAGTTCTGTCCAACAAAAAGTCCTTGATCCATTTCAACATTCGACCCGAAACACCCGAGTTACATAGTTTAATTAGCAACCCATCCTTCCACAGCATATCGTATGCCTTCTCAATGTCAAAAAAGATAGCTACAACACTTTCTTTATTTACTTGAGCTCTCCTTATTTCATGTTCTAAGCATAAAGTCGGATCCATTGTATTTCTCCCCTTTCGAAAACCACTCTGGTATCCAGCCAAGTAACCTTTCATCTCCATATGATATACCAATCTATCATTTATCATTTTCTCCATGATTTTACAGATGGTAGATGTTAATGAAATAGGTCTGTAGTTACCTGGTTTAGTACAATCTTTTCCTGGTTTGCATATAGGAATTATTATGGCTTCTTTCCAACTTTGCGGTATTTCCCCTTTCTCCCATATTTTGTTATACAGCTCAAGTAATAGCTTTTTGGACGAATCACTAAGATGATTTATCATCGTATAATGGATCTGGTCTTTACCTGGAGCGGAGTCTTTGAATTTCTTTATTGCCCGAATCATTTCTGACTTTGAAAATGCAACATTTAATAAATCTGAGGGTTCCTCTTGTTGGGTTAATAAGTATTCATTTTCACCCAAAGTCATGTCTCTCCTTCGCTGCCTTTCTTTAGTAATGTTTTCTGAGCTGTGAATATTGCTAAATTTTTTACCTAACATTTCTGCTTTTTCCTGGTCTGAAACCGCAGTCCTCTCATTTTCTTGTAAAATTGGTAATCCATATTGTTTTCTAATCCCATTCATCTTCCTAATCATTCCCCAAACTTGACCAATACCAGTTTCTCTTCCAATCGAATTACAAAAGGAAGCCCAGAACGTCTTCTTTGCATTTTTTATTGTCCTTCGTACGTCAGCCTGCAGTTTTTTATATACAATCAAGTTTTGGAAGGTGTGATTTCTTTTTAGGGATTTGAAAGCTTTATTACGAGATTTAATGACTTTGTGACACTCTTGTGTCCACCATGGCACCATCTTTTTCTTATTACCGCCACACGATCTTGGAATAGTTTGTTTTGCTGCCTCTAGGATTGAATCACAAATACTACCGTTTAAATCATCAATATGTTGGTTAGTATTTATTTTACTCATTTTTTGATCACTAATATGTTTAAACAGATCCCATTTAGCTTTATTAAATAACCATCTTTGTATTCCTACTCTTTCACAGTTTCTTAGTGAAAAGTTTAATGTTGTGATTATTGGGTAGTGATCACTACCTACTGTTGTGTCTGAAACTACCAGCCATGTACATTTAGCAGCTAGTGTGTCAGAAACTATGGTGAGATCAATAGCTGATTCCGAACCATTTCTAATATTGATTCTCGTACCATGTCCATCGTTAAGACACACTAAATTTTTTGTCTCCATAATTTCTTCAATCACCCTGCCATTGTCATCATCATACGTATCCCATAGTGTATTATGTGCATTAAAATCCCCGCAGCAAATAACCTTTTCATCCAAGTCCGAATCAAGTATGCGTAATGTTTCCACAGACAGTTTTTTACATGGATTGTAAAAATTTATTATTTTCATTTTCCCTTCTTCAGTCCATATTTCAGCTACTATATATTCCAAGTCAATACCTGTCTGTATTAATCTGTATTGTATTCCTTCTTTAATGAATGTTATACAACCCCCTCCATTTCCGTCTCCCCTGTCTCTCCGTAAACTAACATAACCCTTTATATCAAAATCCAGTGTGGGTTTCAGCCATGTTTCCTGAACACAAATAATATCTGGTTTCTCTGAAAGCTCTGTAATAAAACCTTTGAATTCCTGTCCATTTGCTACAAGACTTCTCGCATTCCATTGTAAAATAATCAGTTTGTCCTGTCATTCGGTTCAGCTGACTTCCCATCTGCCTCCAGTTGTTTAGTAACTTTTTCCCATGAAAGATCTTTCATTCCCAAGAACTTTTCTGCTCCTCTTACAATGATTTTAGTTTTTTCAGTTTTGTGTTTGACCTGATCAGTGCAATTGATCACATAAGCAATGAACAAAATCAAATTGTCCACTATGAGTTTTGAGTCAGTTCCTTCTGTCTGACTCTTCTCAGATGGTGGTTTTTGGGGAGTTCTCAAATCTTCATTCTGTCTTTTCACTGTCTTTACTGCCTCTGCATAGCTGACATTTGTAGCAGTTTTAATTTTTTGAATCTCCACCGCCTTTTTCCTGACTTCACAATCCCGAGACGTAACTCTGTGCTGACCGCCGCAGTTGCAACACTTTTCCTGCACATTATCATCACATTCCTCAAACTTGTGTTCACCACCACATCTGGGACATCTCATTTTTCCTTTGCAAATCGCAGCAGTGTGCCCGTATCTTTGACATTTGAAGCAACGCAGTGGTGGGGGAATATAGGCCCTAACCGGGAAAGCGAAATAGCCAATCATAACCTTATCTGGCAGTTGCAATCCCTTAAACTCTAGGAGCACTGACATGCTTTCTATTCGTTGGCCATCTTTATTTCTCATCAGTCGTTTTATCGCATTTACTTCTCCTCCGGTAATGCTACGTTTGAGCTTTTCTAAATCTTCGCCCAATGGAATCCCACTTATCACCCCTCGTGAGTTTCTGTTGTCTCCAAGAATCTTTCTGTCAGACACAATTTTCTTACCCACATTTTCCACAAGCATAGCTTTGTTTTTTTGTTCTTCTGATTTGCATATT
The DNA here is from genome assembly GCA_038048925.1 of Garcialebias charrua. Taxonomy (NCBI): domain Eukaryota; kingdom Metazoa; phylum Chordata; class Actinopteri; order Cyprinodontiformes; family Rivulidae; genus Garcialebias; species Garcialebias charrua. The sequence goes on from JBBPBX010115426.1 coordinate 2,884, forward strand.
ATCAGTAAGTTACCGTCCCTCAACGTCTTGACCATTTCCACATCACCTATCTTTTTTTTCAGTTCTTTGGACAATGCTAATGGACTAAGGTTAATGTGTTCATCCTCCTTTCTAAATTTCAACATCACTTTCATCTCGTCCCTCCCTACCTTTCTGCGAGCACCCCTGTCTTCCTCATCTGAACTTAGATCTCCCCAGTCCCTTGCACTACTCTTGCCCGTTGGTGTTTTATTTACAATGTGCACCTTTTTGTTAGAAGCTTGAATCCTGGCGTCAGAATTCAATTTCTCAACCTCATCTCGAGCCTGTCCTACCATCCTGATCCAGTCACAAACCAGCTATTGCCAACCGCCGACAGAATAGAGTAGAATGAAACAGACCGTCAGAACGCTGTCGTTATTTCCGCCTCCTTCCACAATCAACCAGTCGACGATAGGTCCCACGTCTGTCCTCTACAAACTCTGACCCAGCAATCAGTCGAAGTCCCGGTCCCGTCGAATCAGTCGGGATCAGTTGAAGATTCCTGTAAATACAGGTGCTAACTCATTAGCACACTTCCTCAGGGTGGAAGGAGTCACATGATCCGGGCCTGCAGATTTGTGTGTGTTCAACCCTTTGAATAGCCTGTTCACCTCCCCCTCTATAGCTGTGAAAACAGGGGGTGGGGGGATCTCCAAGGTGGTTAAACACTGAGTGGTGTGGAGGGTAGAGGAATGTGAGTCTTTTGTTTCGAAGCGTGAATAGAAGTTGTTGAGGTCGTTAGCCAGTTTGATGTCATCTGTGGAGTGAGGCGATCTGGGCTTATAATTTGTGATCTCTTTCAAGCCCCTCCAAACTGTGGCAGAGTCATTTGCAGAGAATTGCTCCTCCAGGCGTTTGTTGTACCTGGATTTAGCCTTTGACACCTCCCTGCTAAATCCATACTTTGCATGTCTGTAGCCCTCTTTATCTCCCTCCCTGAAAGCAGCCTCCTTCTGCTGACGGAGCCGTCTGAGTTTGGGTGTGAACCAGGGTTTATCATTATTGAAAATGACTCTGGTTCGTGATGGAATGATGCTATCTTCACAGAAAGGTATATATGACGTCACAGTGTCTGTGTACTCATCTAAACTCTCTGTGGAGTCCTTGAGCATATCCCAATCCGTGGTTTCAAAACATGCACGCAGCTCCTCCTCCACTTCACTGCTCCACTTCTTGGATGTTCTCACTGCAGGTTTTGAAAGTTCCAATCTTTGTCTATATGCGGGAATCAGATGAACCATCACGTGATCAGAGAGTCCCAGGGCTGCGCGCGGGACTGCACGATAAGCTCCCCTCACTGTGGTGTAAAGCTTAGGATATAGTTGACGCGTCGCATAGGGCGCGCGGCCAAAGTGACGCAATCGCGAAGTCCCCGCCCCCGCGCTTTGGCCAGCGCGTTGGTTTCGCGCGTGGTCGTGCACCTCCTAGATTTTGAAGCTCCGCAAGCCTAGCGCGCGCGCCGAATTGATTGACAGGTCGGGTGTGGACCTCACCGACAGCCTTCACGCCAGAATCTGCAGCTGTCTGCGCCGCTGTGGTCGTGGAAACGGCGTCGCGACGCATGGAGGAATGTTTTGTGACACAAAATGTTAAAATTCTCCTTCATTCCTGATCTGGAGTCGGACTTTTCTTTTGTTTTTTCGCCAAAAGTCACGTGATCGCTTTCTCCTCCGCTGACTCCATGCATTGAAAGCCGCAAATAAAGACAACAGTTCAGCACGCGAGCAGAAAGCTATTTGTTTTTGTTGTGTGATTTCAAACAGTTCTTCTTCTACGGTAGATTTCTTCTTCTACACCCTTTCTTGCAACATATGCACAGGTTTTAGAGGGTACTGCCACCTGCTGGTCCGTAAAAGAACAGCACTTTGCCATGCGCTGCCGTGCCACACTATAAACGCATGCACAGTGCGCGCGCAGCACGCGCGCTCCAGCTTGCGGACCAAAGCGCGACTATATCCGAGCCTTTACAGTGATCCAGTGTGCTCCCCTCTCTGGTTGGGCATGTGACAAACTGTTTGTACTTTGGCAGTTCATTTCTCATATTTCCTTTGTTAAAATCCCCAAGGATTATAACTAGGGAGTCAGGGAAAGACTGCTCCACGCTCGTTATCTGATCTGCAAGAGCTCTTTCAGCCTCACGCACATCAGCGCTCGGTGGGATGTAAACAGCGGCCAGGATGAATGAGGAAAACTCACGTGGAGAGTAGAACGGTTTGCAGTTAATGATCAGATATTCCAGGGAAGGAGAGCAATGCTCAGAGATCACTGTCACATCAGAACACCAGGCATTGTAGAAGCAGACTCCTCCGCCTTTCGTTTTACCTGAGAGTGTGCGCTCTCTGTCCGCGCGCAGCAGCTGGAAGCCAGCCAGCTGGAGCGCGGCGTCGGGGGTGTGTGTGTTCAGCCACGTCTCCGTGAAACACAGCACACAGGAGGAGGAAGCGTCACTGTTCCTTCTCATCAGCAGCACTATCTCGTCCATTTTGTTGGGAAATGAGCGGACATTTGAGAGGAATATTCCAGGTAGAGGCGAGCGGCTGCCCCGCTTCCGAAGTCTCACGAGAGCGCCTGCTCGCTTTCCTCTTCGACGACGTCTCACTGTTTTGGCCAAAAAGTGCACTGCTTCTGCTGCAGGCACCAAAAAAACTGGTGTAATATCCTCATGGATTATTGTTCTGATGTTTAGAAGCTCCTCACGGGTGTAGGAGCACGAAGACACAGGAATAACGCACAAAAACAGACAAAACAAAGCGCACCAAAATGCCAGGGCGACTGTGCGTGGCGCCATCTTGGACTATCTGTTGTCACAACATATGTTGTGAACTGAGATTTTGTTATCAACTAGGATCATGTTTATTCAACTAAGTATTGAATATTTGTTCAGATTTGCATGTTAGTGTCATTTACTGCAGGATAACTGATCAACATGAGTTTTGAGTAAAATGGACAATAAGACCTCCACAGAGTGGAGCTGGACAAACCCCAAATGAGAAATGGAAAAAAAGGACATCTGGACAAATGTCTCTTCCATGGGACAAGGAGGTATCATTCATTGACTCACATTGACAGGTTGAAAGCGAAAAAAAGAGGAAAGGAGAGGACTGACCTGAGAATGACAATCACCAGTCATCTGTCAATCTGACATCATCATAATAAATTAATAAATGAAAAATTCCTAGAAAACTGACACGAAGGACTTGTGATTTAAGGGAACCACGAAGGGGTTCCAGCACACCAGTACAAAGGACTGGCAGTTTTAGAGGTACCATGTAGGGGTATCAATATTGTATTCAGAAGAACAGTTGAGTAAATGTGTAATAAGACAGTCACTTAAAAACTGGAAGGTGATGTTAAATTTATGTTTTTTAAAGGATCAGAAAACATAGAAAAAGTGGAGCCGTGGATTAAAGAGTTTCAGTTGAATGTGAAACTGGAGGTTGATTCATGTAAAAGTTGGTGTCAAAAATACAAAATAAGTGTGGAAGTGATGAGAAAAAGATACATGAGAAGAAGTCTTGGCACTCAGTGGCACTCAGTCCAGGGCAGTGCTGGGCAGCGCTAATCCCAAAATTAGTTCCGCTATTTCTAAAGCACTTATTAATTTATTTAGGTCCGCAATTTCAAAAGCGCTTATGTATTAGCAATGCTAGCGGAAGCTAAATGCTAACACGCTAACGTGCAAATGGCGAACTACTTTTTTAATCCAGTAGATTTGACAATTTCGTGAAACGGTTAAGCTCAGAAAAACCTTGTGCTATAAAGTCAGCTAAGAAATATATTTTTTCTCAGCAAAGAAAGGGATGCCCAACATGTCCCTCTGACCATCAACAGCACCGCAGTGGAGAGAGTAGACAGCACCAAGTTCCTGGGAGTGCACGTCTCAAAGGACCTGTCCTGGAGCAGGAACACTGCAGCACTGGCAAAGAAGGCTCACCAGCGTCTCTACTTTCTCCGCAAGCTGAAAAGGGCTGGAGCTTCAACCCCCATCATGAGCACCTTCTACAGAGGTGCCATAGAAAGTGTCCTGACCAGCTGCATCACTGTGTGGTTTGGTGCATGTACTGCATCCTGCCGCAAGAGCCTCCAGCGCATCGTGAGAGCAGCTGAGAAGATCGTGGGCACCTCCTTGCCCTCACTGCAGGACTTACACAGCAAACGCCTCACTCGGAAAGCCCACTGCATGGCAGGTGATCCCACACACCCACTACACAGCTGCTTCAGACTGCTGCCATCAGGGAGGAGACTGAGGAGTCTCCAGGCTCGAACCAGCAGACTGAGAGACAGCTCTGTTCATCAGGCAGTCAGGATGCTAAACACTCTGCCTGCTCTGCCTCCCCTCCCATTTGAACTGCCTTAACACAAAAAACTTTCTCACACATTACCACACAACACAAAGATTTTAACACTGGACTCTGTGTCATCAAACGGGTTATTCACTAAACTCTCGGTCATGTGCTCATTCAGTTTGCACTACTTCTCATATTTGCACTAATGTTTGTATTACATCACTGCCTATAGTCATACTACTGTTTACATTCACTGTTTACATTTATTACTACTGTTTACATTCATTACTACTGTTTACATTTATTACTACTGTTTACATTTACACTACTTTTTATATCTACACTACTGCTGATATATATATATTTTTTACTAGCCTTATTGCATATGCCACTTTACCTCTATACCAATATCAACTACCTCATACATATACTGTGTACATAAACTTCATATGCTGCTTTGTCACTCTATTACAAATGTCAATGCCAGAACTTTCATTTTATTTTATAGATATACTTTTTACACTTTTATACTACTATGCAAAAAACTCAGGACAGTATTACACTTTTGTTATTTCATTTTATGCTTATGTTTATTAAATGTTTAGTGTTTTAGTGTTGGTGTAACTTTTCATACTTTCATACTACTACTATGCAAAAACTACTATGCAAAAACTCAGGACAGTATTACACTTTTATTATTTCATTTTATGCTTATGTTTATTAAATGTTTTAGTGTTTAAATGTTTACTGTTGCACCGAGGGACAGAGAGAAACGCAATTTCAATCCTGTGTATGTCCTGTACATATTGCAGTTCTGACAATAAAGTTGACTTTGACTTTGAAATATAAAAAGAAGCTCTTTTAGGCTCTCGGTGAGCAGACTTGGGACGGAGCGTCATGTAACATCTTGATGCTTGTATTTTCAACGCTGCTCCAGCTTGCAAGATTAAAACCTGGGATTAAGAAAATATCTACCTCTCCTGTGTGGCTATTTATTTAAAAAGCTATTACAAGGATAACAATAAATTATCCTAACAATTTCTGTTAAGTGCCCTGAGACAACTTCTGTTGTGACTTGGCACTATATAAATTAATTCAACCTTTAATTAGACAGGTTAATCCCATTAAACCTTAGGGACTCATTCACGAGAGGCCTGTAAACTGAATTGAATTGAAAATTTGAGGCTCGAAGCATAACAAGACTAATCTGTATAAATAAAGGCTGAATGACTGAATAAAAAAAAAACTGAATGAAACAACACACAGCAAGCTCAGAAAATAAGTCCTTGTTAATTAGGAGGGACTACTTTGTGGAGCGGATGAATCCTGTTCCTGTTCTCTTTTTTCAAGAGCCACAAAACTGTTTATCAGAGTCAGAGTCAGAGAGAATTTATTGTCATTTACACCGCATGTAGTACATGTGTTGAAAACGAGATTATGTACACAGGGTCCCAGTTACATCCAACAACAAATGCAAGAGAAATACAATAATAACATCTAGGATTAACTAAGAGAGACATCACATCAGCTAGTAATACACTAAGCCCTAATGTAGTAGAAAAACATCATTATAAACAGCAGCACGAACATGAGCAGATGGTCACAGATGAACGCAGCAACAAGAAACAGATCAGTACAGTATCAGTATGATGTGACATTTTGCAGTGTTTATTCTTATTATTTATTTATTCATGAGTCTGACAGCCTCAGGGTAGAAGCTGTTTCTCAGTCTAGTGGTTCTACATTTGATGCTCCTCAACCTCCGTCCGTCGTTATATATACTGTATAAGGTTTATTTTGAAATGTAAAGGTATAAAATAAACTGTTTCCTTTATTTAATGAGGCATAGACTCAAAGAACAAACTCCTATTTATAGAGCTTACCTGGCAGCACCAGGGACGTAAGACATGAAATATAGAAGTCATAAACAAACTGGCTCTCTCAAAACTTTCTCCATCTAAACACTGATTAAACCAAATGCATTTTATTTGGTGCATCCAGTGACACGAGCAACAAATCTACTTCCAGCTCTGGTGGAGGCAGCAGATTTTCTCCTTCCCTCCTGTCAAAGTATGCAGATGTAAAGGGACTTTATTGATGAAAACAGACTGTTGCAAACCCTTTACAGCACACATACAACACCAGCACGGCACACGGTAGTTGCCTGAGCACAGGGCCTAGAGCAGGGTGTACAGAAACACACTTTTAACACATTGGCTTTTATTTTACTTTTTATGATAAACCTATGATCTCAATTTTTATGGCTTTAAACTCAGAAGCAGACATACAAGATATATGTTTTTATTTTTATATGCTTTGCATTTTAGTAACTTGTCTTGTGTTATTGTATGGCATTTTTGGTTAACCCTGTGCTATAAGAAATAAGATTGAGTGATTGATGCAGACATACGAAAACACACGCGAACACAGGCCCAAAGAGCCAGTACTTACAGACACACACCCACATAGACACCCACACCCGCACACACGCGCACGCACGCACGCACGCACATAAAAAGAACACACTTTCCCTACATAAAGAAAAATAGCACTCACACATGCTCACCCTGGCCTGCTCAAAACAAGAAATGAATACTTTTTCACAGCTGCAGGAGAGTTTTTGCGGCAGAGAAAGTTTTTAAATGCTTTTATGAAACAAAGTGAAGAAATATATTAATCTCTTGTGAACACACAGGCCCAGAAAGCAGGATCAGTACTTACAGAAAGAAACACACACCAAAACAACACGTACCCACATGCGCTCAAGCAGGCCTTATTAAGCACACACACACACACACACACAGACAGACAGCAGCCCAAAGAGCAGGTCTGTTCTGAGCAAAAAATAGGTCAAAGCAGATAAGAAGACAGAACAGCTGCAGAGGGGAGAAGCTGCAGGAAATAGCCTGTTCAGCAGGAGAATTTTAAAGTATCTAAAAAAGTAATAAATCTATTATCTCGTACAAAAATAATGTAGTAGTGTAATAAAATGGTCTTTTTGTGTTCTATGATTAAATGGAGGT
>JBBPBX010115427.1:0-10213 GCA_038048925.1 Garcialebias charrua
AAATGGCAGGTTGGCTTTCTTGGACTGTGAGGTCTCAGTTTCTGATAGAGGAAATTTGCAAACTGATGTGTACCGCAAACCCACCCACACAGACCAGTATTTACAGTTCGACTCCCATCACCCTCTGGAGCACAAGTTAGGAGTCATCAGGACTCTGTACCACAGAGCAGACAGCGTCCCCACTAACTTAGGAGCCAGACAGAAGGAGAAATCACACACAAAACAGGCTCTAGGGAAATGTGGATATCCTAACTGGGCCTTCCTGAAAGCAGAGAAGAAACCCAAACAGGACTCCAGCAGCCATCAGGTGAAAAGAAGGAACCCAGACCCAGACCAGTGGTCATTCCGTATGTTGCGGGAGTTTCAGAGACATTGAGACGTTTATTCTCTAAACACAACGTCCCAGTGGCTTTTAAACCCCAAAATACATTACGGCAAAGACTGGTTCATCCCAAAGATCCAGTCCCCCGGCACAAACAGAGTAATATTGTGTATGCTGTTCAGTGTCAGGAGGGCTGTGATCAGTCTTATATCGGGGAAACTAAACAGCCACTGGCCAAAAGGATGGCCCAGCACAGAAGATCAACATCATCAGGTCAGGACTCTGCAGTCTACACTCATCTCCAGGCCAGCGGTCACTCTTTCAGGGATGAAGATGTTCACATCCTTGATAGAGAGGAACAATGGTTTGAGAGAGGAGTAAAGGAGGCCATCTTTGTGAAAAGAAACCGTCCATCATTAAACAGAGGTGGAGGCCTCCGGGTTCAACTGTCTCCCTCTTACAATGCTGTTATTGCTAGTATCACTCAGCCCTCTGTGAATAGCAAACAACCATCAGGGTGCTAATGATCCATTGTTAGGCTGATGGCCCTCCTTGATCATGTGAGCAGCTGGTTTCAGGCTGTCATCAGCCAACTGGTTGTGCAACACTGTGGGAGGGTGCTATTTATAAGACTGAGCTGAACACAGCAACTCAGACTGAGGAAGTCTTTCGGACGAAAGACGAAACGTTTCTACATTTTTTTTGCTTTGTTTTGTTTTATTTTTTGAATGTCCAGAGGACCAGACTTAGCTTTTTTAGATTTCCTTCAGTTCTTTACTAAAATAACGTTTGTTGTTTCTGGCTGTTTCTGCAGGTTTACTTGAGGTTACTGACTTGAGCAACGGAGCAAGTGACACACTGCTGACACACTGGACAAGTTCTGCATGTGTATGAGTTGAGACAAACTTGACAGAAATAGATTTTCATGATGAATTGCACCAATTGCTCTGTGGCATCTCAATTTAAAGGGGAAATCAGTTGCTAATATCCCATAAATGTTTCCAAGCTCTTTTACTTTGTACTTCTTGCAAATTAAGACATAATAAATGTGCTGTACGTATTTGGGTTGGTCAGTTGGTACAATTACACAAGGGAGATGGGGTAGTGGTGTTCTGGATTCAATTTAAAGAAAGAGAGAAAAAAGTGCAAGCTTACTGCTGGGAACCACAAAATGAAGAGGCCGCAGCTTCTGTTCAAACAAGCATAACAAACCAAGACTTATTTTAGCCTCGTTGGTGAGCGGTCCAGAGGAGACACACTCCAAAAGCCAACAGCTGCAGTATTTACCAGAACCGCAATCATTTACCATTAGGTAATAAATCAAAAGTAAGAGACACTGCCAAGAATAACAGCCACAGAACAGAATATGATCACTCTGTTAAACCGTAGTTTACTTTCAGAGTATGCAATTAGATTTTTATTTTATATGGCAACTTGCTAGCAGACAAACCAAAGAGACGACATGTTTAAAACTCTAAAGGAAAAGGCACGAGTACAAAATGAACACAGAGGACTTGTCAAGATAGTTCTTACTCTTTATATTTTATTTAAAAATGATACATTTTGAGGTGGAGCCCAAGCAGGGGCGTAACTTTAGGTCTAACATTGGGGGGGTTGTGCTCTCTACTTATTTATTTATCGAATAAATTACTTTTTTTTAAATGATTCGGGATATTTTAGGGTTAAAATATATTGTAATGCTTTTACTGTGATTACTGTAACAGGTGACAAAATAAGTGTTAATTGTGCAAAAATAAATTACCAAACAATTTATTATAAAATATGTAAATGTAAAACAAGCTTTAATAAAGTACTTTACTACTATTTATACTGTTTATTAATTACATCATCATCCCAACAACATAAACTGAAGTAGAACTTTCACTGACCAGTGATCACACATATTGTTCTAAAGTTCCTGGTTTTAGTTTTCTACATTCACCTTATAATCTAGCTGTTTTTGCAATCTTATTTTAATTTGATTAAATTAAAAAAAATCTGTATGCCTCTTTTAGAACTGTCTATTGTACTCACTGTTGTCATCATCCTTTGTTTGTAACCAGCTCTCTCTTGTCATTGAGTCCTCAAAGCTCACCATTAACGTACCAGCTCCATCTCTCTGAGGACTGACCAGTTCCACCAACCTGGTGTCATTTCTTAGCCCATCGCTCAGTCAATCTGAAAAGATGAAGATGGACATGAATGTGATAATTTAATTAAAAATTGTTACAGTTCTACAGTTTATTGATGCTGATATATTCTTTGTAATAATTCTTATTTCTTGTTCTGTCTTGAAAGAGAGTCTAATCTGAACTTGACCCATGATTACCATACGCTAAACAAATAATATAAAACACATTTAAATTAACAGTCCTGCAGTAAATACCAATTTGTGAAGGTTATGGTGTTAAAATAATTTTATTCAAACATCTTGATACAACAATTTATGCTGCAGTCTTTGACGAAGTATCTATAATTTGAACTAAATTAAACAACATCAATCTCTCAGAAAAAAAGGCTAAGTATTTTCTAGTTAAGATTTCAGTAACTGGAATTACCATAAAATAATTTAAAAAAATAAACTTTCAAATTTAAGCTATACTGAATATTTTTAAACGCTGAATTAGACAGAAATACATCAATTTAAACCAGTCATGATGGCAGAACTAGCTGCAGTTAAAACACAACTAGTAATTTAACATGTTTAATTAACAAAAACTGATAACATGAAGTATTAATGTTTATAAACTGGTACAGAACAGTCAGCTAACACTTCACAATGGCAAAAAATATTGTATTTACATCAACTTACTGGAGAAAACACGTCTGAAACATCAATAATTAACTACGTTCAATGGTAGAACCGCTGCTGTTAGCTGCTGTTTGGAACATGGAGCAGCTCCGTGACCCACGTGACTTCCGCATTCCATTCTTACAATGGGACTATGGAAGTGTTGCAACTCTCTCTAGGGCTCTGGGACCACCCTGTAGCCGGTGGGATGGGTGATACCAAGTTTTTTGCAGGGGAGGGGGTCAGTCCTCAGGGAGTTTGCTTAAAAACACGCAGCAATTTTACTAAAAAATTTAAATGAATAAAGAAAATCAATTATTGATGTAAGATATGTATAATGATGAAATGATGTCATTTTATTGGGGGGGTTATATTGACTGGATCAAATTATTGGGGGTGTTATAACCCCCCCATCCCCCGTGTAAATTACGCCTATGAGCCCAAGTACAGGTCAACTGTGGACGTGCTGCTGTGGTGAAAGCAGGTGGAATGTAAAGTTAGATAAGTGGTACGCTGATGTCCCGTGTCTGAGGGAAGGTTTGTAGTTTTCAAGACGAGTGTTTTTCTGGACTGGAGCTGAGCAGGGAATGTAATGAACCTTCAAGGCATTCAAGTGTGTAGAGTTACCAGTGGTGGGCAACGCTAATCCAAAAATTAGTTCCGCTATTTCTAAAGCACTAATTTATTTATTTAGGTCCGCAATTTCAAAAGCACTAATGTCTTATGAAAATTAGGGGAAGCTAATTCTAATCCGCTAATTAAATTCAACAATTGGTAGCAGCAAGTTATGCAATATTTGCACTACACTGCCAACTAGCGGTGCATGAACTGTTATACAGTAAGTTGTTTGAGTTTCAGAGTATTTAGTTTGGTTCTCTTCAACAGGTTTCACAAGGACAAAATGTACCCATTCCAAAGTCTGTTAGCTAAACTGCTGACATATTTGGCTGTTTTTTTTTCTTCTTTTGTTACTTTTAGTACCACTAGATCGCATGTGTCAAACTCAAGGCCCGTGGGCCAAATCCGGCCTACCATAACCGTTTCTGTGGCTCTCTACACCCTAGAACTTCAAGATAACAGTTGTAAGCATGTTGCTCTCAGGTGATGGGTCCCCATCCCTACACTCCCTGGTCTCTCTGTTAATTGTCTTGCTTATCTCCTCCATTTTGTTGTCCAGGTGTTTGTGATTGTCATGCTGTGTGTTCATGTACCTGTATATAAAGTCAGGGATTTTTTAATTGATAAAGCTCTGTATATGTTGTATAACACAATCATTGTTCCACATTTAATCTATTGTATTGAGGTTTGGGGAAAAGCGTGCAAAACAATTACAAAGCCTGTTTTTATTTTACAAAAGAGAGCTGTAAGAGTAATCACCAGAAAACATTTCAGTCACCCATCAAACACCTTGTTTCTTCAGCTAAATTTATTGAAATTCCAGGAATTGGTAGAATATAGTATTTTATCAGTTATGTATAGGGCTCATAATAACACATTACCTTTAAATATCCAAAGAAATTTAGACAAAGTTATTACAATCTTAAAGGGACAGATATTCATCAAACCACAATTCAGAACCAGCTTAAAGGGACGGTCTACCTCAATTCAGGGAGTTGGATTGTGGAATGTTCTGGAGAGTGATGTTAAAAATGCAAAATCAATTCATTCATTCATTCATTCAACCTTTATTTATACAGGCTAGCCTCGTTGAGTCACGGGGACTCATTTACAAGAGGGACCTGTCTCACTCACACCAAACAACCATCCACTCTCACACTCACACCTAGGGTCAATTTAGAGTCACCAATCAGCCTAACAAGCATGTTTTTTGGTCTGTGGGAGGAAACCGGAGTACCCGGAGGAAACCCACGCATGCACGGGGAGAACATGCAAACTCCACCCAGAAAGGCCCCGGACCGGGATTTGAACCGGCAACCTTCTCGCTGAGAGGCAGCAGCTCTACCAGTTGTGCCACCGTGCTGCCTAATTGCCAAGTCTTTGTGCGACTAGTTCGCTGTGGTGACCCCTATCGAAGGGAGAAGCTGAAAGAAGAACAAAAAAAAAATTGATCTTCATACAGGGGTCAAAAATGTGTTAGGACTTTGTTTTGTCTCCATGTGTCATTTCCCCCCACTTTTAGTCTGTCCAACAGGTCTCACTTGTAAATGAGTCTTCGAGGCTCAATGTTACTTATCTGTTTAAAGAAGGTTGAATGAAAAACGTTGCTTGAAAGTATATATTTCCCAAGAAAACTAGGGTGGCCCATGGGGTGGCTGAAGATTAATCTGTGGTGGCTAAGGCCATCATTTTCACACTCCTAGGCTCCACCCATGTGCCTGTTAATGGAAAAAATTGTTCCCTCCGCTTGCCAGGATCCATCACTTTGTTCCACCGCAGTCAAGCAAACAAATAAATAAAATAAAAATACTACCTCTGTTCTTTTAAACTGTGTAACTCTCAGTGGTGGGCCTCCCACCGCTAGGTAGCGCTATTGCGCTAATCCGCTTTTAGCGTAGCTAAATAATCTGTTAGCTTTACAGCGGATTGACTAAGTTTTATAATTCATAAGCGGGTTTGTGCTATTTTTATTTAAAATGCAGTACCGCTAATAACTAATTATCTATCAGTAAAAACGAAATAACGTATTTACGAGCAGCGCCGGATGTGGTCCGTCACAAAAAAGCGTCCCCCTCAGTCTCTTGGTGTGTGCTCTCTCTATAGCAGTTAGCAGCCAGTGTGTTACTCTGGAGCCTTATTGCTTGTTTTCGAAGAGTCAGACGAAGACTTTTTAACATGGAGGGTGAACTGAACTTGTGGATGTTTCTCAGCGGCCTACGTGACGCGTCTGGATTTAAAAAAAAGTTCGCCACATTAGCACTCTTCAAAATGGCGTCCGCGACTGCCAAAGAAGCCAGGATTTTACAACAAAACACGGTAAAACAATTGTTTCTTTGCTGAGAAAAAATATATTTCATAGCTGACGTTATAGCACAAGTTTTTCTGAGCTTGAGAGTTTCACGAAATGGTCAAATCTGCTGGATTTAAAAAAAGTAGTTCACCATTAGGACTCTTCAAAATGGCGTCCGCAGGGCAGCAAACTTACATACTCAGGGAATCACAAGGAACTCAGGAGACAGAGGCAACAGGAGACAATGCAGGACAATGATAAACACAGAGATACAGACTTATTTTTGATTTGATTTGATGTTCATTCATTCATTTTAAAAGAACAATACAAAACAGTTTCATCAGATACAAGGATGAATAGACTTTTAGCTGAATGGATGGATGGATAGACAGTTAGCTGGATGGATGATCTTTAACAAGTTCTAAAATCATTAAAATTTAACCTCAGCTTGTGCCTCTGACCCAACAGAACCTCCTTCAGCAGCAGAATCCTCTGTGGTTCTCTGACTTCATCAGTCTGCAGGACTTCATCAGTCTCTCTCCTGGTTCTGGAGGAGTTCTGACCCACTCTTCTTTCCATTGTTGCTTCAGTTCTTTGAGGTTTCTGCTCAGCTCTCTGAAGGTTTCAGGTTCAGGTTCTGGACTCTGACTGGGCCGTTGATTTGATTTGATGTTTATTCATTCATTTTAAAAGAACAATACAAAACAGTTTCATCAGATACAAGAATACAAGTAGGATAAAATGAAAGGAGCAGAAAGAAGATGAAATCTTATTATATCTGCCCCTTATTTATTTCACAGTTTGTTCAACCAATGATAACCTTCAAACTACATCACAAAATGAATAACTCTACTTAATTTTTCTAACTGTAATACACAAACACACTAAGCTTCATCATATATAGTTTTTGAGCAAGTCCTTTTCGACCTTTTTCTTAAATGTATACATTGGGCAAAATTGTTTTTTTACGCCGGATGCCCTTCCTGACACAACCACAGACCACCGAGCTACCACAGCCCTCTGTGTGGAGCAGAGAGCTGATATCTAGGGTTCCTGGGGAGCAGATGGTGTAGGTTAATGGCCTTGCTCAAGGGCCCAGAGTGGGGCAGATGAGGGTGGAGACAGGTGTGACTGCTTCACTTAGCCCACCCACATTTTTGATGTTGTCTGTACCGAGGCTTGAACCGGAGATCTTCCGATCACAAGCTCACCTTCTTAACTCTGCGCCACCACTCCCCCGTTTGAAGATCAAAAATGTGGTAATGAAAAAAATTTCTTGCACACAAGCACATAATGATGCCGACATTATGCAGAGGGGGGGGCGGGGGTACTCAAAGGCTGTGAGCAGCCAGCCCGCAGAGGTACTGCAGAGTTCAGATAAAAACGTTGGTTATGTATTGTAGCACTATATTCTATGAATATGAGCATAACCCTTTAGAGCTCTCGCTTATTGTATAATTCCCTGCGCGCCTAGCGCCCACTGAAAACCTTTAGTCCACGCCCACCTGCTGTGTGGGCCCACCCCATGTCTATTTAATCCGCTGACATGGGACAACCGTCTCCCAAATAGCTTTTCATTCAGCCATTCAGGAGCAGTGTTGGGAATGTTACTTTAAAAAAGTAATTAATTATAGTTACTAGTTACTTCTCCCAAAAAGTAACTGAGTTAGTAACTGAATTACTCACCTATAAAAGTAATTAGTTACCAGGGAAAGTAACTATTGTTTGTTTGGTTGGTTTAAGTTTAGATATATCTACGAATTTTAAGTAGAAATGCTTACAGCACCTCAACAGAACATGACTGGTTGACATACTATACTTCAAGTTTTTTCTTCATTACAAAATACAGGTTAACAAAATAATATAACAATTGTGTTTTTCAGCTCTATGTACACCCTGTACTGTTCAAGTGTTTTCTTAGAAATAAAAGTAAACAGTTAAAATAAGTGCTTTGTAGTGTAAAATAAAATCAAACTCTCACACAACTGGTTCTTCAAGAATTTTCTTAAAAACAAAAGAACCATTACAATACTGTATGAAGTACTTTTAAAACAGTACTGAAAATCTGAATTACCTGAGCAGTTGTGAGAGATGCTTCATCAGATCAGATTACGACGGATGTACACTTCGCTCCGGGACATAATGTACACTTCACATGCACGTTCTTGCCTTTTACCTCAAGGAGAGTAAAGTAGTTTCTGTATTTCCACTTTGAAAATGCCAACTTTCCCTCCAGACTCACCATTGCTGCCGGACTTCTGTTAACTTTTCAGATTAAAGCTGCAGCGTGTGTGAGCTGAACAACAAAACCTCGGATTGGCTGACCTCTACTTGACACTCTACATTAGCCAATCAGCATCATCCTTATTGTTTCATCCCTCCCCTCTGCTCCCTCCTACCCTCCCTCCCCTCTGCTCCCTCCCCCTCCTACCCTTCCTCACCAAGAGGGAAAAAAGTAAACAAGCAGCTTACGAGAGCCAGCGCGCGGAAGACAAAATAACGTACCCCATTTTAGTGTTTGTAATGGTAACGGCATTGTAACGATAGACATAGTAACTACTTAGATTACCCATTAATGAAAAAAATAACTCCATTTGTAACGCCGTTTATTTGTAACTCCGTTATTCCAATCACTGTTCAGGAGCCAGTGAGGCCCACGAGTCTAAAGGGCTACGCTCATATTCATAGAATCTGGGGTTACGATACGTAACCAGCATTCTATTTCATATGAGCTATGCCCTTTAGAGCTCTCGCTTATTGGATAAAGGGCAGAGCAGGATATGGTCCATGCCTCACTGGGTCCATTCAGACACCAGTATGAAGCACCTGCTCACACCATTCACAGTAATACATAGCCTTCCTCGTGCGTAAATACGCACACCGTGAGTCATGGTGTACCAGGGAAGGGTACTTGGTAGACTGAAAAAAGTGGACCTGCAGGCCTGCATTGCAGACTAACAGGCACAATCCAGCTGCTGAAGCAGCATAAAAATATATATGTTTATAGATTCATATATATTTTTTGTGTGTATTTTATTTTGTTGTGCTCAGTTTATAATGTGATTGTGCAACAGTGCCAGAGAGTAGAACGGACTCTGGTGGGCGAAAGAGCAAACTGAGGAAAACAGAACTGTTAGTGAAAAACTATGAACAGAACAGATCAAAACTTCATTAAATAACAATTAGAAACAACAGTAGATATGGCACTGTGACTGATAATGAACACTCACATATCACGCAGATAAAATCGTATGAAAGAGCATGGCGTTGGCCACGCCGGTGCTGAGCAGATGTCATTGACCGTCATCCCACCGTGTAGTGCTGTGGAGGACGCAATGGCCCTCGTGGAATATGCACGTAGGATTTGCAGGGGTTCTGCTCCAATGGCCCTGTAAGCCTCAGAAATACCTTACACAACCAATGAGAGAGGCGCTGAGAAGACAGAGCACATCCAGTTGAGCTGTCTCTGTAGTGGACAAACAGGTGCTGAGAATGTCGTATTAATAATAATAATAATGAATTCAATTTATAACGCACTTTTCACTAATGAAAATCTCAAAGTGCTACAAAGTGCAACAAAATTAAAGGTAAAATAAAACAAGTGATAAACAATCGTATTAATAATAATAATAATGAATTCAATTTATAACGCACTTTTCACTAATGAAAATCTCAAAGTGCTACAAAGTGCAACAAAATTAAAGGTAAAATAAAACAAGTGATAAACAAGTAAAATCACTAACAGTATCAACTAAGATCAAAGATAGAATCATGAGGAAGCAGATGAGGCTTGCTTAAAAAGAGAGGTCTTCAAGCCGCTCTTAAAGTAAACCAGTGACTGTGGAGCTCTCAGGCAGTCAGGAAGAGAGTTTCATAGGAGGGGGGCAGCCATACTGAAAGCCCAGTCTCCCATGGTCCTTAATTTGGCAGTGCATAACATGAAAGCGGACGGACAGGGCACAGTAAATGAGATGTGGCTTCTTCCTCCGACGCATGTAGGGGAAGATGAAACCCATTTAATGTGATTGTCCTTGACTTAAAAGAAATATTTATGCATTTTGGCATGTAGGCTGGATTAGGCCTTAAAGTGGCAGAGCTCACATCAGGTTGAATTTTCAAACATGATGGAGCAACAGAGAGTGTACATAAATCACTCACTCTCTTAGCAGACATGAGGGCCAACAACAATGTA
>JBBPBX010115428.1:0-10213 GCA_038048925.1 Garcialebias charrua
ATATATATATATATATATATATATATAATATATATATATATATATATATATATATATATATATATATATATATATATATATATATATATATATATATATATATATATATATATATATATATATATATATATATATATATATATATATACAGGTATTCCCCGATTTACGAGCGAGATCCGTCACAAGGGGGCGCTCGTAAACCGGAAATCTCGTAATTTGGAACGGCCGCCATTTCCTTCGTAAACCCGGAAGTCCGCTCGTAAATTGGAACGGTTTTCGCCAGCGCACCTAAAAACACTCTATTTTCATCTAAAAACTACTTTTGAGTGCATAAAAATGATCGGAAACGTGTGTTTATATGCTTAACTTGCTAACTGTAGTGAAAAAACACATGAAAACTCAGTATTTTTTTCGTTTTTTCCAAAAATTCGCAGCTCGTAAGTCTGGGACCTCGCAGATCAGAGCGCTCGTAATTCGGGGACTACCTGTATATGTATATATATATATATGTATATATGTATACTGTATATATATACTGTATATATGTATGTATGTATATATATATATATATATATATATATATATATACAGTATATATATACACTGTATATATATGAATAAATAAATAAAAAATAAGAATAAAAAAATCTAAAAATTGAAGTGGTAGTCCTTAAAAATAGCACAACTTAAGGGATACAAAACAGAGAAACGTAATACTGTATGTCAAAAATGGGTACATTTCTGTTTTAGACATAACCAGAGTTTTGTTTGCTTTTTAAACATATTGAAACTGGTTTTGGATTTTGTAGTAGCAGGAAGAGAGTTCCAAACTGTAGATCCTCTCATCGACAGAGAACCTTGTGCAAAAGTGGTTCTTCTAAAGGGGACCTTACGATTTCCATTCAAAGCCGCTCTGGTAGATCTGCTATTGTCGTGCAGTCTTTGTATGCAATCACTTAATGGTGTAGGTGCAAGTCTATTTAAACACTTAAAAATCAATGTTAAAACATTATACTTTATAAAATTCGTAAAATCCAGAATGTTATATTTGCTCAAAATATGACAATGATGGAATCTAGTTGGCTTTTGATATAAGTCAAAGTCAAATTTATTGTCAGAACTGCAATATGTACAGGACAGGATTGAAATTGTGTTTCTCTCAGTCCCTCGGTGCAACAGTAACCATCTAAACACTAAACAATAAAACATTTAAAGGTATGGTATGCGATATTTGAACACTCTGGGACTTAGAAATATTTTCAGCGCAGAAAAGCATTCTGCTCCCTCCCCTCAGAGCCATATATGGCACAGTCCGTGCTCTGCTGAACTTGGGATCTGCTCCGCCCCCTGCTGCTGTCTGCTCAGAGCCGCTGCGATATTCTGTGTTTATGTTAATAAAACCTTCTAATAAAATAAAATAAAACCATGGAGCGCTAGTCCTACAACACAAAATCCAGCAGAAATCATCAGAGGTTCACGAAGCAACGTTTGGACATGATTTAATTCGCTCGTGACTTCCTCATGTCTGTCAGCGCTGGTCTGGAATGTCTGGAATGCTCCGCCCCCAGTACATGTCCTGTCTCTGCGCTCCGAAGTTCTGTGTTTATATGATAATATAACTGTTTAAAAAATATAATAAAACCATGAATCACTCATCCAACAACACAAAAACCAGAAGAAATCAGCAGAGGTTCACGAAGCAACGTTGGACATGTTTTAATTCGCTCGTGAGTCGTGACAAATCCATTTCCTCATTCCTGTCAGTGCAGGATGAAGCGATCACTTGACTTTTGGCAAAAAAACTAAATAAAAGTCCAGCTCTGGGATAAAGAAGGGATATTTAATACATTTTGTGTCACATAAAAAACAGTCCTGCATCGCTTTGCAATCCTTTGAATGAGAACGAGCTGCGGCTGGGACAGGTGGGGGCGTGGGTTGGGGCGTGACAAACAACTCTGTTTTTATTGGCTGGTCAGTGTCCGGGTCACTCTTGTGTTTTCAGTGTTTTTATAAATGCTGATAGAGAAGCAAGGGGACTATAGTTTTTTTCAGAGATTACTTTGTCTAACATCAGTCTGTCAATAGATAGTGACAGAGTGAAGAAATATGTTAAAAATATATTGTTTGAAGTTACAGACTACATTACAATGTTACATACCCCACCTTTAATAAACATAAGCATAAAATAGTAAAAGTGTAACACTGTCCTGAGTTTTTGCATAGTAGTATAAAAGTATGAAAATTTACACCAACACTAAAACACTAAACATTTAATGAACATAAGCATAAAATGAAATAATAAAAGTGTAATACTGTCCTGAGTTTTTGCATAGTAGTATAAAAAGTATAAAAAGTATATCTATAAAATAAACTGAAGGTTCTAGCATTGACATTTGCAAAGAGTGGCAAAGCAGCATATGAGTTAATGTACACAGTATATGTATGAGGTAGTTGATGTTGGTATAGAGGCAAAGTGGCATATGCAGTAAGGCACATAAGGCACATTGGGCATCCTTAAATAAGGCTAGTCAGAGAATACTGTATATGTATCAGCAGTAGTGTAGATATAAAAGTAGTGTAAATGTAAACAGTAGTAATAAATGTAAACAGTAGTAATAAATGTAAACAGTATTAATAAATGTAAACAGTGAATGTAAACAGTAGTATGACTATAGGCAGTAATGTAATACAAACATTAGTGCAAATATGAGAAGTAGTGCAAACTGAATGAGCACATGACCGAGAGTTTAGTGAATAACCCGTTTGATGACACAGAGTCCAGTGTTAAAAACTTTGTGTTGAGTGGTAATGTGTGAGAAAGTTTTTTGTGTTAAGGCAGTTCAAATGGGAGGGGAGGCAGAGCAGGCAGAGTGTTTAGCATTCTGACTGCCTGATGAACAGAGCTGTCTCTCAGTCTGCTGGTACGAGCCTGGAGACTCCTCAGTCTCCTCCCTGATGGCAGCAGTCTGAAGCAGCTGTGTAGTGGGTGTGTGGGATCACCTGCCATGCAGAGGGCTTTCCGAGTGAGGCGTTTGCTGTGTAAGTCCTGCAGTGAGGGCAAGGAGGTGCCGACGATCTTCTCAGCTGCTCTCACGATGCGCTGGAGGCTCTTGCGGCAGGATGCAGTACATGCACCAAACCACACAGTGATGCAGCTGGTCAGGACACTTTCTATGGCACCTCTGTAGAAGGTGCACATGATGGGGGTTGAAGCTCCAGCCCTTTTCAGCTTGCAGAGAAAGTAGAGGCGCTGGTGAGCCTTCTTGGCCAGTGCTGCAGTGTTCCTGCTCCAGGACAGGTCCTTCAAGACGTGCACAATAAAACCTTTAAGGCTCGATTATAGAGACTAGCTAAAGGTTTGAGTGTAGAATAACACTCACACACCACATAAGTGGTCCATGAGACATAAAGGACTCCTCAGCACTTCATGGTGTTTTTATTGCATCCTTCCAGTTCACTTCCACAAAGCCCCGTGTTCACTTTAATGTTTTATTTGTGTATCTTCAAAGTTTGACCTCTCTTTAACAAAATCAGAAAGTATAAGTTACGTCTGGTCGTTATGATTGTGGTTGTTCAAATGTTCACTGAGCATGATGTGAAAAACACAATCCATACAGACGTGTTGCTAATATTAGGGTGAAACAAACAAAAAAGGAGCAATTAGAAAAAAATGAATAAAATAAGACAATGGTGCGGGGAACAGAACAAGAATAATTACCATGTAATAAAACAGACAACAGCTAAATTAAAAACCAAAAACACGTAAACAGTTAGGATATCAAGAAAACTATGGAGGAAAAGTAAACAAAGAACAAAACACGAGCGTAAAACCACAACAATTTTTAAAAATTATTATATATACAGTATATATATTTTTTAAGAAAATGTGCATCAGGTGACGCAGTTGGTAGAGATTGTTGTCTCGCAGTAAAAAGGTTGCTGGACTGAATCCCAGCCGAGGACTTTTCTGGGTGTGTGGGTTTTCTCCGTGTACTCCGGTTTCCTCCCACAGACCAAAAACATGCATGTTAGACTATTTAGTAACTCTAAATTGTCTCTAGGTGTGAGTGAGAGTTTGTCTCGTTTGTCTCCATGTGGCCGTGTGATGGACTGGGAGACCTGTCCAGGGTGTCCCCGTCCCTCGCACAGGGATAGCTGGACATGGGCACTGGCGACCCCCGTGACCGAAAACGGAAGAAACTGGTAAAAGATAATGGACGGATGGACCTCTAGACCCCCACCAGTGTGTCCCCACCACATTGCAATTGTTTCTGACACCTAGCCACCACGTTGTTCAAGCTAAGAGCCATTGTCAGTACTGGGAGCCAAGCACCCCTACAGGTTGTCTGACCTGTAGGAGTGCTTAGGACTAGAATTGACCCCAATTACAAATACATCGCTAAACCAAAACATTAACATAAGTTAAATGCATGTTTCACATGTAAAATATATGTAAATGTGTTTGACTCATCTAGTCTGCTGTTTTTTGTAATGTAGCTGTTTTCGTTTCGTTTTTTTATATAATTTCTTCTATTTAATTTTTTATTTCATGCTTTTTATATGATTGACTATTGTTGTCCTCATGTGTGTTCTTTGTTTAAAACAGGTCTCTCTTGTAAATGAGTCCACCGACATGATTTTTTTACTGTTCATAAAGTTGCTCAAAATATATATATTTTATCATTTAAATATGTTCCTTTATGCAAACAAAATGATAAATCACTTTAATTTTGCTTTAAAAGTGATTTTGAACTTCAAGCCGTGTTTAATCATGGGAAATCTGATTACACCCGAACGCACCATCTGTGATGTCACACCGGGCAGAGCTCTGGGCTTGTCACAGTGCGCAGGTATGAGCAGCTCGACATGAAGTAAGTCTGATACAGCATCAGACCTAAATTAGATCCTGTTGTTTCTTGTTCCATCACCCAAACTATTTTCTGCTTCCCAAAATGAAGACAAATAGCTCAAATCTTCACATAGATTGATAAATTCGTCTGGTTTTAAATGGTCCGCTATTAAAGAGACCAGAGCCCTCTGCCCAGTGTTACATCACAGATGGTGCGTTCGTGTGTAATTGGATTTCCCATGATTAAACACGGCTTGAAGTTCAAAATCACTTTTAAAGCAAAATTAAAGTGATTTAGCATTTTGTTTGCAAAAATGAACATATTTAAATGATAAAAGATATATATTTTGAGCAATTTTATGAAAATTTAAAAATCATGTCAGTGGGTCTTTAATGAGACTAACCTGTATAAATAAAAGTTGAATGAATAAATGAATGAATGAATGAATGAATACAGTATTCTAATCTAGCGTCCTAACACATCAGAGTTAGGCAGAGTTACATGTGAGATTTTTAACTCCAATCATTGACTCAACTTTGACCTTTGACTCAAAATGGCCACCTCCCGGTGCATTTTAGTGGGTACCTCCAAGAGACATTTTTTCATGAATCGGGGGGATCTACCTATATACCGAGCTTCAGGTCTGTACGACCTACGGTTTACCCCAACTCACGTTAGGGGGCGCTATAGAGCAGTTTGGCCACGCCCACTTGCGATTCTATCAGAATCTGAAAATTTTAGTTGGAGTCGAGTCGGAGCAGCACAATATGAAAGCACAGAATGTGAGGTTTTTATTTTTTTGTGAGGGAACAATGTACATTATCATTTATGGGATTGTCTTGTATTGTTTCTTTTGTAAAAAAAATGAACAAATTTAATAAACATAAACATAAACAACTGACCGTTTCCAGAGATTCAGCTGCTTTTCTGGTGAATCCGCTAACTCGCAGACTTAACAGCAGTCCACTAGACGACTTGTTAGACCAGTTCATTTAAGACCCCGTACTCAGAAGAATAAAGAATAAGATTTGAAATTTTGTTTTTAGTTTTGCTAAAACACAATGCTCTTGAAATAGAACATATTAAAACATAAAATTCCATATTATGAATACTGTATATGGATTATATTATGGACATGGATATATTTGGGGCAGCTGTGGCTGAGTGGTTAGAGCAGTCATCCTCCAATGGGAGAGTTGGGAGTTCGATTCCACCAGCAATCACATATGCTGCAGTGTCCCTGGGCAAGACACTGAACCCCTCATTTCCTTCGATGTGCGTCCCATCGGTGTACCAATATGATAAAGCACTCATCAGTCTTTGTATAGATATACAGTAGTCCCTCGATTATCGCAGGTGTTGTTTCACCCCACCCCCCGTGATAGGTGAAAAATTGTGAAGTAGGAACACTATATTTATTTTATTATTTATATTTTAAGGATTTATAACCCCTTCCTAAACTCTTGCAATGTTCTAAACTCTTAAACTTACGTAATTTTAACAACATACATAAATGTACTGCACAGTAGCTACTGCAAAATTGTATATGGGTACTCACCAGCCATGGTCCAGTTCTAGTCCGGTTCTGATCGGCACTCTGAGGCCGTTTAGCACCAGATGCTTTGGAGAGAGCCGGACCTTCAGATAGCCATCACAAAACCACACAATGGTCCAGATCGAGTCCAAATAACCCAAAAGAATCTGATGAAAAAAGACCACGTGAGCTCCGGAGAAGACACCGGACCTCAATGCCTCGCCGCTCGAGAGGCTTCATGGGCCGACAAACAGCACTCAGATTGATTGCAAAGGAGTGAGTCCGTGAAAGTCAAACCGCAAAGTAGCGAGGGACTGTCTGTATTAATGTGTGTGCGGAGGTAAATGAGGGCACAGATTGTGTTGTAAAGTGCTTTGAGTGTCGTGATTAGATAGAAAGATGCTATATAAGTACAGTTCTTTTACCATTATCCTGAAAGAACATGAATAAATTGAAGTATTACAATGGTTGAAAGAAACCTTTGCTCAGAGTAACTGGCAGTACTTTCTTCCACAGCAACATGGCTATAGTATAGAATAAACGGATGATGATGATGATGATGGACATTTTAAATTTGACTTAAAACACTAAAGTAAATGCATACTTTTTGATTTATTTATCGTTGTCTTAATTTGACCCAGATGACAGGAACTATGACCAAAATGTAAATGTTGATGTGTTTTATCCTACAAGAAGTAGAAATAACCAAAATACAGACAGTTTTCTGATGTGTTTACTGTCATCATTTTGAGCCTTCACGGCTACTTTAATTAAAAAGGGCTTTCAGTTTGTGATCAACAGTATTTTGACCTTGTGCAGAGCTGCTGCAGAAGCTCATTCATTGCAGAACTCTGAGTCGGAGCAGCACAATATGAAAGCACAGAATGTGAGATTTTTATTTTTTTGTGAGGGAACAAAACGCTTTGCATTTTCAGAGTCACCTTAAAAGCACTATCTGTGTGAATCAACAATCTTTTGTCCATATAAAGATGGACACGTCAAACAAAATCATGACCTCTGCATTCCCAGTGTGAGGACAACGTTCAATACCGGTTCAATTTTTGGTTGATAACGAAAATGACGAAAAATAAGCTTTTCCAAAAACTACATATTTGAAAAGATCCTTCTGTCATGCCTCGGATATAGTCGCGCTCTGGGTATTCGCGCATGCTCCGCGGAGTCCGTGCGCTCTCTAGCAACGCGCTGTGTGCGTTTATGGTTGTGCGCTGTTCATTGTTCACCGACAGATGGCAGTAGTGTGAAACCAGTGGGAATGTAGTACGAGAGAGTGTAGAACAAGAATCGGTTGACGTCACACATGACAAACAAAATGGCTGCTCGTATTTTTATTCATTAACAAGTGTGGCATTTTATTTTGTTTATATCTTCTATTCTTAATATTTTTAGTTTTGCAGAGGTCAGTTATTCACAGATATGTGTTTTTTTTACTGCCCTGCTGTAGTAGTTTGCATGAGTGCTGCTGTTATGAACATTTTCAAAGACAGTGTTTCAACACTGTCTTTGTTTTTTCATTATTAAACTTTTTATTTACTTTTTACATTTTTACATTGTGCTTTTTTCAAGTTTTGGTTGCAGTAGTAATAACTCTACAATGACACATTTTAGCGTGTTTATGTTTTAGTTGCATGCACTGTTTAAATCAAATAGAATTAACTGAAAAAGTAATCTGTTTTCATAAATTTTTAATAAAACTACATAACCGAAGACTGTGCCGGAACATTTTTTGCAATGACATTTACCTGACAGCCATTTCTTAATCTTTTTGTGTACTACATGGTTAGGCTAGATTTGGGTTATGGGGTTTGTTTCTCTAACGAACACATTTGTTATACTGATCTCTAATCTATTGGTAATCGTAATAAACAGTCCATAAACTCATGCAAAACTGTTATGGAGCATTAATAACCATATAAAAAATGCCCATTAATTGGAGGTGCTACCACTTTCATTTAATTAAATTAATTTGGGTTCAAGACCAGAATTGTACTCTCAAACATATAATCAGCAGCAGGTTTTGTTTTAGTTTCTGCTAATTAAAAGGTCATTGTTAGATTATTATAAGATTGTGATGTGAATCAACTTAACAGTATCAACTCCAAAATTATAGCTTTGAATGTGTTCATATTTAGAGTGCATCAGCACTTCAGAAAAGGAAGAGTCAACTTAATATGATTTTTGTTTATTTGTTTTTTATAAAACAAATCACAATAAAAAAACAGGAAAGCACACATGCATTTCATCTGATTGTCTTTATGATCACGCATGGACGGATCATACAGATGCTGGTACATTCGGACCTTTTCAGCCAGATTTCCTTCGAAGACGTCCATCTTGAAAGCCGGGTGTAGTCGCAATGACTGAACGCGCAGGCTTTGCGGAGCTTCAAAATCTGGGAGGTGCACGACCAGGCGCGAAACCTACGCGCGGGGCCAAAGCGCGGGGGCGGGGACTATGCGATTGCATCACTTTTCGCGCACGCACCCTCGCGCCCTATGCGACGCGTCAACTATATCCGAGGCTTTAGTGTCTACCGGTAGTTTCCATCACAGAAAGCACAACCACAACAGTTTCCAGGGGAGATTATTCATCATAAAATTTAACCCTAGGGAAGCAACACTTCTGTGATCGCATTTAGTAGATGGGGGTTGGACGATTAAATATTTCTGATAAATTGACTAATCCCAATGTCTTATTTTGTTTTCTCGTTTTACAGTAATCTCACATTTAATTTCCAGAACAGCTCATGAAAGCTTAACTGCAATTTCACGTTGCCTTTCTTTTCCCTTGGAGCACAACTAAAATACTCCGCGGCAGATCCAACTCCAGCATAAATAACGACGAGCACTGACTGTGACAAAAAGCTGTAAATTATCTAAATGAAATGTTTATTTCTGATTGATTCACAGCTGACATGTTTAAATGTTCCAACCCATATCCCCAGAACTGTATACTTGTGCATATCTGTGGCTTAAATGAGTTTATTTTCACCTTTATTCATTCAGGTGAATACATGTTTTTTGTGACCTGCTCCCATCCATCTTAAGTAGAGCCCATGCAACATCATCAAAAATGTTTATTCTGCCATGGTGGGCAGTAAAAGAACAAATTGTGTATATTGTGCATAGATAAATGTAATCTGTGTAGTTGACAGCAAATATTTGACTAGGGGTAAAATAGGAATGACATTTCTCACACAAAAGCTCTCAGGAAGAGCAACGAAGAGGAAGATGGGCAGTCAGAACTTGAGACCATCACAGAATCATGATTACTGTATTTTTCACCCTATAAGTCACATTTTTGCATAATTTACATGCCCTGTGACATGCACTGAAGCAACTTATTTATGGATTTCCCCCATATTTATGAACCAAATTTTGGCTGAGATGTGACCATTTTCATTAATTCTAACTGAAAATATTGAACACTACCATTTTTAGCTGCTAGATGTCACTCGATTAGTATGGCATGCCATTCTGTCATATAATAAGTAAACATGGCTGTTAATGACACAATCGGCTTGCCACAGCTTGCCACCTTCGTCCAGCTCGCTTGGAGAAACCGTCAAATCAGCTTCATTTTGCTGCACTGTCCCAGTGAAATGAAGCTGAATTTGACCATTAAAGAGTATTTCTTAAGTAAAAGTTCAACTGAGACACACCTTTACTATAAAGTTGAGCAAACAAATAATTGTTTAAGGTTAAATTTTGAAGAAATGTTCAGTGTTCCTCCTTTTGATGTCCTCCTTGTCCGCGTGCTCCCGGAGCACCAAGGCAGCAAGTACTTTTGAAACACAGCTGATTTGATCATT